>NMUG010009108.1:0-11388 GCA_002855965.1 Monotropa hypopitys
TAACTTTTTATTGAAACATAAGAGACACAGAGAGAGAAATGCCTCTTTCAGCCATGCTTATCTTTTTCCTATTGTTTCTATTTCATGGGGAGTACAGTACTACTTAACTACTATATTTTTTGAATTTGAGAAATTGTGTACTCCACAAATAATTAAAATCACATCTGCCTTACCCCAATGTACTTTGGATTTTCAATGATACTTTACTAATAAAAAAGGTATCCATTGGAAATAAGATAAGCATAACACTCTATCCATCATACAGTACTTATGCTACAACAAGGTTTGGAATGGTAATAACATAGGAAGTATTTAATACTAATTTTTTAAGCTGCTGATTCTTGTAATTCAAAACAGTACATGAAAAAACTTAGCTATTGGGGTATATCAGTCTGATTACATAAAGGTGCACTAAATCTTTGTTCGTATGATGCAACACGTGATGGTACATGTAACAAGACTCTGCTGATGTAAAATATGTACATGTGTATAGAGAAATGTAGGATCGGATCAACGCCCCAGAATGAGTGGTACTTCTTTAGCCACAAGGACAAAAAATACCCAACTGGTTCGAGGACAAATAGGGCAACAAATGCAGGGTTTTGGAAGGCAACAGGGAGAGATAAATGCATAAGGAATAGCTTGAAGAAGATTGGTATGAGAAAAACCCTTGTTTTTTATAGGGGCAGAGCTCCTCACGGTCAGAAGACGGACTGGATAATGCATGAATACAGGCTTGAAGATGTTGACGATGATCAAGGAAACAACAATGTGAGACTCATCATTCTTGTAAATATTAGAATCATTAATAAATAAAGACATGCAAATTTGGAATGTTTTCTCATGCATTTATATTTATATTATGCAGGAGGATGGTTGGGTGGTTTGTATGGTGTTCAAGAAGAAGAATTTATTCCAAGTTGGAAGTGAAGGTAGTGGTGGAGCTAATATGATGTCTCAGAACCAGCTCATGAACAGTATTACTAGTTCAAATACCAATCCATCTCTTACCAACTTCATGCACATGGACAATCATAATCAATATCTAATGCGTCACAACCAACAAAGCTTTGATCTATACAGGTCAAGTCATGAGCTAGGGCTTAATTATTCTCACATTCCATTACCTTATCCCCACATGAACATTATTCAAGAACAAAATCTTATCCCAGCTCACAAGTTGATGGGTTATGATTACTCGACTCTCCCTTCAGACTCGACATTAATGATCAAGCAATTACTCATGTCCTCCAACCCTAGAGATTGTAAAAGTGGGAGTGATGATCAGAATCTTCACTACCAAACTAATTGCGAGCCAGGGTTAGAGGTTGGAACATCATGTGAACCGTCTCAAAATATGGTGGGTACTGAAAAAGACCATGATAACTTAAATGAATGGGGAATGCTTGGTAGGCTTGTAACTAGTCCTCCTCATCATCATCTTGCCCATGAAGACTCTTCCTCCAAAGTTGGCCATCATCATGTGAGACTTCATGAGGATGAAAATCCACCATCAATGCATCCAGTGAATCAATTGTCACTACACGGGGAGATGGACTTTTGGGGTTATGGAAAGTAGTGTTGTTAATTTCATGCAATGAATCAATATACCGCCATGACTGGATTCTTTGTCATTATGAACTTGATTCACTGTTGCACCTAGTTCAAATTATTTAATTTTAAAATTCTTTTGGAAAAGTACATTACTAAATCATGTCTTTGTTGAATTGTAAACATGTTTCTAGAATAAAGATAGCAGCTCATGTGTTTTTGCATTCATTCTAAACCTTGCAAAACTTATCAAACATTCAAAGACCTCATTGATCTTGTCTAATTCTCTGATAATATAAATTCGTAGCTTATATTCAGGAGTATGGAAGGAAATCTTATAGAGAGAGAGAGAGACGGAGATGGACGAAAACAAGGTTTTCTCTTGTAATCTTTGAGTGTTTGAATGTATTTCAAATAAAATTTGTTTGAGTGTTATCATCATTTCAATCCCTCTTCTTCCGTGAATCTTGTAATTGAATTTGTAAAGTCCACTTCACCGGCCCTCAATACACAAGAGTGAACCAAGGACGAAATCATGCATTCATTTCGTAGGAACGACGCATCCATTCATAATTATATTTCATTTTGAGAATGAAAGGAACATGGAGTTAGCACTTAATTGTGTATTCATGATGAAAAACTACGGATTTGTAACCAAAATTTAAGTATAGTAATACGGATTATTAAGTCTGAACTTGGCACCTCGTGAAACCAAGACTGGGCAGAGTTGAATGGGCTTCACTACAATATGATGTAATCCTTGGTCGGGGAATGTAAAGGGTCATCAGCAGACGATGAAGAGAGTTGGGCTCTTAGCTCAGCATTCAAATGAGCTCTCAGCTCAGCACTCAAACGAGCTTAGCAATTAGAATAGTTCAAACTCCCCTCAGGAGCTCATCATCAAGGAGAGTCCAACTCAGATTAACATAAGACCGACAGAGGTTATTGACAAGGTCGATCTATAGAGGGCATCAGTGGCTTTAATCCTATGAAACTTATGAGAGTAGCCAAGTGTTGTTCCTGCCTATTCCTTATTCAAAATGGAAACCCAACAGAATCAAACGCAATTCTTCCATCTGCGACCCTAATTGCGGGAGCATGCAAGAGGAATAAGGAAACATTGCGATAACTACGGGAACTTACCAAAGCTGGAGAAGGGGTATATAACTCCCATAACGGGTATCGGCAAAGGTACAGAAAAAATATTCTTTAACTCTCATATCCTTGATTTTCTTTCCTAAAGAGAAGCGAGTTATTAACTTAGCCATCGGAGGATACTTGACCGGCACCCCACCGGTGTCAAGTTATTCATTTTGCAGGGTAAACGCTGAGTTGCTGGACGGAGAGCCTGGAAATCACCTCATCATATATAATATGCGTAAAGACAACATATTATCCAAATCAAATTTACAGAATACTTGGTGTATGGGGATAAATCTTACCCCTACAAGGATATGACTTTGGTTGTTGACTTTGGTGACTTTGACTCTTTCTGCAATCTCTTCTTCTCTTGTTCCTGCTTTATCTCATGCTTCGCCTCCTCCCCGTGTGTTTTTGCAACCACAAACTGGTTAGAAGACCTCTCCACCAAGTGGCTTGGAAGGCCCTCTGATGATTAAGTTAGTCTCGGTAAGAGAAACTTAACCCTAAATCGAATAAGAAAACCTAGAGGGTGAGAGAGTATTTGGGAAGAGTTTCGTTACTAGAAATGTCTCAGTCCCCCCTGAAGGGAGTAACTTTCCTCTTTTATATCTCTCTCTGTCATTAATGAGTCCTTTCAACTTCTTGACTTCTCATCAAGAAGGGGGGATGAATCTAGACATGAGACTTCTCATCTCCCATCTAATTAATCCATTGGACTAATCAACTCCTACCGTTTTAACTTCTTCTTATACTCTTAACATAATCACTTAGCCTATTAATAGTTGAAACATGTATTGGTTAACTTCTTACTCGTTTACCAATGCTTGTACATTCCGCCCATGTTATTGTCAAGCTGAACATACTACCGCACTACTGATACTTGCCGCACTGGGCATAGCCTTATCCACAGTTGAGGTGCCACACTTATACCTAGCTAACTAGTTCTTGCCGTGATCCCAATCGTGGTCCCCTAACACCTACGCCGCACTACCAGAATGTCTAGCCCATTAGGCCAGACCTAATCCCAAGTGCCATATAGCTATTGGGCCCACAATGGGCTTTATCAGTTAAGATCTAGTCCAAGTAGTGTTCATATAACACACGTCCAGTTAAATCCTCTTTGATCCAGCCCATATGTCCCTAAATAGAGCTCCCATGATGTCTCGATGTTTAGCCATGGTAGGCCAAACCTTATTCCCAGCATGGACTCCCTATGGACGTACTGTCGGCTAAATCTGGAGGGATCCGGACTGTATTACTGAGCTGCCCATGTGCTGCAATGACTAGTTGTCAACCCTACCGAGTTGACCTCATCCCGCAGTTCCATACACAGTCAATAAATAAAACTGACTGCATAAACATACCTGGTGATGTTACAGCACTGAGTAGCCACGTAGTAAACCTGAATCCACGATGCCACATGGCTAATCCAGATTTACCCTACCACAATTGCCCCCAGCTTTGACTACTTCGGTCGTACTGAAGGAGCAGGCAAAGATTCCCAGACTTTCAGTAAACGACGTCGTTTCAGATAACCCATAATTCGTAACTGCCAATCACTTGTAATCAACAGCCATCATTACCTTATTAAATGTGGTGGGACCCAAATGCTGCAATCAGTACTGATTTCACGCGGATTGAGGCACAATTCTCGGGTAACTCAGAACCTTTGAGTATCGTGCCTTTTTCATACCACATCAAAACAAACCATTATTCTCGAACATTCCATCTTTCATATGCATTCTCCCCAAACTGAGCTCTCATACCCAGACTGAAACTTCTGCATTCTTTGTCCTCATACTTCAGTAAGTCACTCGTTCTTTCTGTTTCTGTATTCTTACTCTTTCATCTTCTTCACGTATCACATCTTCTCGAAACCATGGGCATCTTCAGGGTTAGAGTTAATGATTCCCACAAAATGGCACAGTTTCGAGAGTACTTCAATGTCCCTGAGGATGTGTGTTGAACTGGCCCCACGAAATTATAAGTGGAAGGATGTAGACGACAACACCCTCCTCATCTCTATTCTTGCTGTGTTTGAGGCGGGGATTCGATTCCCACTCAATCCGCTCTTTCGTCAGTTCTGCAACTTCTTAGGATTAACCCCTACACAAATGTCTACCAACATGGTGCACATTGTGATGGGGGTTTCTTCCCTAAATCGCATTACCGGCTCCAAAATGACCATACATGAAATTTTGTACCACTACACCATTAACTGTACCAAAGAGGGAATTTGGTATTTCAAATTTAGTCCTAACCGGGGGAAATTGGTGTTGAATACTGTCACGCCCCGTCCATGATAACTAGTAAGGACAGTCATTAAGGGACGGGCGACGTGACCAAGTCATCTAACAAAACTCAAACCACTACACAACAAACTGAACACGACAACTGAAATAAAATAAAAATAAAACCAACATAACTGATCTGGTTATAAATTTCCAGATGATATAACGACTCAAAGAAATAAAAAGTACAACTCTAGCTCATGGCCGACACAACCCAACACTGCTGCTACAACAACAACAACAACAAGGCTCAAGGCCAAACAACACCACTACTACAACTCGATAAGCAACAACAGACTCAAAGAAAAGAGTAAAAGGACTCACAACTCCTACTACAACACCACACGACACGTCAGCTGGACTGGAATGGGACTCTAGCTCCAAGCTCCTAAAAAAAGAAGCACAAGCGTGTATCAGCAACGACAGTTGGTGAATACTAAAATAAAAAGCATAAAGAAAAGAAGTCAAAATAACTGTTGGGGGCCGAACGTTCAGGAGGCCGGAGCCACGACCTTCACCGGAAGGACCATAGCTCAGGCCAGCCAACATGCGGCCGAACAGATCTTAGCCGGCGATAGGGCCTCTCTGGGGCTCTCTCCGGCCCGGAGACTCAAAGCCCAGAGGAGGAGCCTAGACGAAGAGCCTAGCAGTCAAGGTCATATGACCGAGCAGAATAAGGGCCGACGCGAAGGCTCTCCTAGAATCACTTCTACGCAGAGGTCCCTTGGCCCAGGACGGCCCGGTCAACGACAAGCAATGCCGAAGCAGCTCGCTTCGGCCAGACAGGACAAAACGCCTTGTTCACAACGAATATTCCCTCGCAGACAGCATCCCGGGTTTTGCGCACATGGCAGACACACGCCTGACACAGAATCAGCTTTTCCGTGATTCCCGCCGCACGTCAGACAACCTGTATCAGCTTTTCTGTCGCCCAAGGCTGTCAGGCGGCGCCGCCTGACACTATCGGAAACCGCTCGGTCGGCCGCACGCCCGTACGCTCAGAGGGGACAGGTGCACTGTCCCATGCCGCAGATGGGCGGCCCACCTGCGCCGAAGCGCGTGGCCAGCACTCTCTGATGTCCTATAAATACAGATGAGCATTCAATGCATGGTACACACACTCTCACTAGCCCGAGCTCTGCCCATTTACTTTCTCTCTCTAAAATCTCTTTGCTGACTTTGCCATCGGAGGGTCCACCGGCGACGCCGCTGGTAGCCTAACATTTGTTCACTGTGCAGCCAGATCCATAGCCACTCAAATCCGCCGCTCACCGCCGGAATCCACTACCGAAAAGGCTTACCCCCCCACACACAATTGGCGACTCCGCTGCCGAGACCAGGTATCTCCCTCTCGAAAAACTTACTTATGCTTTGATTATTGCATCCAGGAAGCTGGCACCTTATTTTCAAGCACACACCATTGTGGTCTTGACCGAATTCTCACTTCGGGCGTTGCTGAAACACGCCGATCTCTCTGGCCGACTCACCAAATGGGCTGTGGAACTGGCAAACTTCGACATCAAATTTCAGCCGAAGACAGCTATAAAGGGCCAAATCCTGGCCGACTTCCTAGCAGAATTCTCTCCTCGGCCTGAGGAATTTCAAACCAACAAAATCTGTGCCGAACAAGTTCTTCCGGAGCCACTACTAAAACAGGACTCGTGGAAGATGTTCGTCGACGGAGCATCCAATTGCCGAGGAAATGGTGTCGGGGTCGTCCTCATTTTCCCAGAGGGCATCACTCATGAACATTCCCTCCAGCTGAACTTCAGCGCCTCCAACAATGAGGCAGAATATGAAGCCCTTCTGGCCGGCCTGAAAGCTGCCGAAGAGCTGGAGATCCAGAGCCTCAGCATTTACAGCGACTCTCAGTTCGTGGTCAACCAAGTCAACGGTGATTACGAGTGACGAGATGAGCAAATGGGAAGGTACATGCAGAAGGTTAAGGAAAAAATGGGTCTGTTTAATCAAATCCAAATCCAACAGGTCGGTAGGGAGCAGAATGCCCATGCCGACGCCCTGGCCGGAATAGCCTCAGCAACAGAAGTCAAGGAGCAGAGGACGGTCAGCATCCAGAGCATAGATCAGCCAAGCATTGAAGCACCGAAGCAACAAACCGTCTTCTTCATCAGCCAGGGTCCCAGCTGGATGGACCCAATTATTTTATTTCTGAAGGACGGTTCACTTCTAGAAGACAAGAGGGAAGCGCACCGAATCGTCCATAAGTCGGCTCGGTTCTGGCTTGGCCCTTATGACAAATTGTACAGACGGTCATTCTCCGGGCCGTACCTCCTTTGTGTGCACCCGAAATTGGTGGAAGGAGTGCTGCAGGAGCTCCATGCCGGCAACTGTGGAGCTCATATCGGGGGAAGATCAATAGTGCACCGGTCTATCTTGCAAAGGTACTGGTGGCCGAAGATGATGGAAGACGGAGAACAGATTGTGAAGAAGTGTGATTCCTGCCAGCGGCTCTCCCTGATCATCAGAAAACCTGCCGAAGAGCTCACACCACTGACCAGCCCATGTCCCTTTGCTCAGTGGGGCTTGGACATCATCGGCAAGCTTCCTACGGCTCTAGGAGGTTTCAAATTTCTGATCACAGCAACAGATTACTTCTCCAAGTGGGTTGAAGCCGAGCCGCTGGTCACCATAGAAGACAAGAATGTGAAGAGATTTGCTTGGAAGAACATTGTCTCCCGCTTCGGCATCCCCTACGCCTTCATCTCTGACAACGGCACTCAGTTTGTGGGGGACCTCTTCACCGATTTCTATGTCGAGCATCGAATCAAGTTCTACAACTCAACCCCTCACTACCCACAAGGCAACGGCCAGGCCGAAGCATCCAACAAGACCATCGGAAGCGGTATTAAAAGAAGACTGTAAGCGGCTAAAGGAAGATGGGCCGAAGAACTCCCCAGCGTTCTTTGGGCCTACCGAACGACTCCACGGCGCTCCACAGGGCAGACCCCGTTCTCTCTAGCCTTCGGCATGGAAGCAATCATCCCACTGGAAGCCAGACTGCCAACAATCAGAACCAAAGGGTTTGACGAAGCCACAAACAGCGTAGCAATTCAAAAGGACTTGGACCTGACCGACGAAAGGAGAGACACGGCTAGGATCAGACTAGCCGCCTACCAGCAAGGGGTAGCCAGAAATTTTGCCCGAACGGTCCGGCCCAGGGCATTCAAAATCGACGATCTTATCCTAAAGAAGGTGGTGGGAAACAAGAAGAAAAGTTCCGACGGAAAGCTCGGTCCCAACTGGGAAGGGCCGTACAGGGTGACCGGACACGCAGGGACCGGGGCTTATCGACTTGAAGACCTGGACGGCACCCCAATCCCAAAACCGTGGAACGCTACGAACCTGAGATTGTACTACCACTAAATGTAAATTTGGCCTAGGGCCCCCAATCAATGAAAGTGATTTCCAAAAATCTCGCGCAAAATTTATCTTCTGCATCGGTACTAAATTACCGAAGCATCTGGCAGTTGCCGTTTATCTATAAAACGTGCATGCAGCTCCTTAGTGGCATTGCCGAGGAAGCTTACAGCTCTCCGACGCCATATCGCCGAAGCAGCTCGTAGTTGCCGTTTATCTACAAAGCGTGCATGCAGCTCCTCAATGGCTTTGCCGAGGAAGCTTACAGCTCTTCGGTGCTACACCTCCAAAGCAGCTTGCAGTTGTCGTTTACCTACAAAACGTGCATGCAGCCCCTCAGTGGCTGTACCGAGGGAACTCACAGATGCTTCGGCGCAACATAGCCGAAGAATTACACAAGTTATCATTTCTCTAAAAAAATGTACAAGTGTCGCTCAGGCATGCGCCGGAGAAGCCTTCATCTTACAAGAAGCAAAGTATTGGGCCTAACCGAGGAAAACGCCTTGGTTAGCCAAAATCCTTTCCTCGGCTGGGGGAAGTCGGTAGAGCAACACAAGAAAAAACGTGCAGACATGAAAGCAGTTCATTGAAGGAAAAAATAGAAGGAGCCAGCCACAGATCGGCTCGGCCTTGAGCAGAAACAAAAAATGACAAAAGCAGACTAAGCAGTCGGCTCGGTAGGGCGAGCAACGCTAGTACCGGTCACAGCAGCCTCGGTCCTGGGAGCGGCGGGAGCCGACCTGGAGGGAAGAAGCCAGAGTCCAGCCTTAGAATCCTTCATGAGGGGGATATCCCCCACACTGGTGGCATCATCGTCGGCCCCCAAAGATACCTTGGCAGAGACCCAGCCTCTCTGGAAGCACCTCTCTTTGATGCGGACCATCTGCTCCCGGCACTGGTTCGCCGCTGCCTCGAACCCCCGGCTATACTCCGCCTCGGCCTCCTCAGTGGCCTTCTCAGTGGCCTTTTTCATGTCGGCCTCCCGCTCAACCTTCAGCCGGAGGTTCTCAGCTTCAAGATCCGCAATACGCGAAGTCTTGGCGGTCAGCTCGGCAACATTTATTTCCACAATCGTCTGCATCGTCGTGGCCTTGGTTTGAAGCTCGATCAGGGAGGCCTTCGCTTCGGCCGCTTCCTTCCTCCCCTCCTCGGCAGCCTGATCAGCCTGTTGTCGAGCAACCTGGAGCTCGGGTATGCGCTGGTCCATGCCAATGCCGGCAGCCATCATCTGCAGAAGACAAATGTTAACAAAACTACACCGAAGCAAAAGTATAACTGAAAAAGGGGTAAAATATTTACCTTGGCACCATAGTACATCATCGTCCGGAAGCAGGTCCGGGGGCCTTTGGGGAGGGACTCCATTTCCCTCGGCAGAGCAAACGTCTGGAGCAGCGCCATCGCCACGTTTGGGCGGTCATCCAGCTTGTCGCCCTCCTCGGCAGTGACTCTTTCAAATGAGAGCTTCGGCTCCCACGGCACCACCTCCTTCCTAGATGACCCCGTCGTCTCAGCAGTTGCAGGGTCAGGAACAGTGGACTTCTCTGTTGCAGCCGAGGAATGCTCTGACTGCTGCACACCCTCAGAAACCTGGGCCCTCTTGTGCGTGGCCCGAGTCCTTACCAGTGTCTCCATGACTTGGACGGTCCGGCCACTAGTTGGTGGCTTCTCCAAAACTGCAACGAGGGACTCGGTTATTCCCTCGGTCCCATCATCCTGGAACTCCATGTCAAGGTCGATCACCTTCTTCAGTCCCATGTCAACCTCTTCAATGGATGGCGCAGCGGAGTGCTCGGATGAAGGCTCGGCGGGTGGCTCAATCGATGGCTCGGCTGAGTGCCTTGTGGATGTCTCGTCTGGGGAGGGTCGTGGCCAAAGAGTGTGGGTGTAAGTTGGATGGTACTCCAACAAGGTCGGGGCCCAGCGTATGGCTTCTCCCAAAGCATAAAAAGCCCTCACTTTATCAGCGTCGGCAACGTTCTTGTAGTGAATGAGAACCCTGGCGTCTGCACAAAGAAGAGCAGGTGGTTAGAAAAATCCGAGAAGAGCAGATAAGAAGATCCAGCCGAAGTAACAAAACTTACCGGGTACCCTCTCCAGAAAGGGTACGGAAAACACCTGCCCTCCCCCATGTTGAAGGGGAGTGAAGAAGCGGCCGAAGACGATGAGGACGTCGTTTGCGTATTTATCTGAGTCCGGCAAGCCGTTAATCAGGCCGGACTGGTTTGGTCTCCGGCCCAAATAATACTTTTTGGATTTGTGGTTGTATCCAACAAAGTAAGAGCCGAAGATGTCTTCAAAAGTGAGTCGATCTGCCGGCGGGAGGGTTTCATTCAGCTTGGTCACCCCTAGAAGAATCCTGAAAGTGTTTACCGTCACTTGGAACGGCATAATACCAAGAGAGCCGAAGAAACGGGTGAGGATTGGGTGAAAGGGGAACCGGACTCCCCCCTCAGCGATGGCAACGATGGGAATAAGGGCGTGATGTGGTCCCTGTTCCTTGTAGCCGACGGGAGCCAGCAGGAGATTCACGTTGCCCGGAACCTCATACTCCTCCCTAAAGTGCCGGAGGTCTTTGGGAGTGTCCACGAGCCGCCTGAACTTATCGGACCGCTTCTTCGGCGCCATCAGTTGGATCTGAAAAGAGCGCAAACAATAGGGCACCGTTAGTCGGCCCGGCATCAACCTATGCAACAAAGCACAGGAAGGCGGCTCGGCTCGACCAAGATCGGTCAGTGTTCATCTCCCTCACCACAGGGCCCAGAAACTTACAGGAAGCTCCCAGGCCACGAAAATGGCAGGAGGAATGCACCCCAACATGGAAAAAGTCACAAAATCGACAAAAAGGCGAAAATAGGCTCAAACACCCCCAGCCAAGAAGCCCAGAAGCTCGCCAGAAAGCTTCCAGACCTTCAACAATGGCGGGGAGAAAACCAGCGGCCATCAACAGGTCGCAAGAACGACCTGGAGAGCGAGCTGAAAGCTGCAAAAAATGGCGGAGATGAAGCTCAGAGGTTACCTGAGATGA
>NMUG010009109.1:0-11391 GCA_002855965.1 Monotropa hypopitys
TTTTCTCTTACTTCATTACTTAACTCTTTTTGAAGAAGGGCAATTTTTCAAACAAGGAATCTTTTTCTACATTCTTTACCCTAACTTCATTTTCATGGTTTAGCTTAAGTTCATTATTTTCTTTTTCAAGTACTTTCACTATTTTTTTAATTCATAGTTTCTAAAGCCAATTTTCTTAGATTATTCAAACAAGCATTCGAATGCAGCATATATATCATTATCAGGAATATCATTCGAAGTACTGCTATTAAAACTAGAAGAATCAGTTAGATATACCTCAGAGTTAGAGATGTCTAACTCCTTTTCACCCATGATGTTGCTACTGATGATGCTCCCCTTCTTGCTAGAGGCGGTCATGGGGTTGGCTTACCATGGCTCAAGGCTTTGTATGTCTCCAGAACAATTAGATACAACATTTAAAATAGGTTGTTAAGACTCAAGAGTAGTCTACTATACCTAGCCCAAGGAATGACATAGCTCGAAGATTTGGTCGTGACAAAAGGATTTGTCTACAACCAAACAATGAGATAAGAATTCCATGCCTAGACCTTAAGGAGGAGAAGGAATCGTAACAACCCTAAAGTCTTACCCACAACATTGGAGACAAGACAACCCCTCAAGCCATGGATCACTTAGCCCATGACCATCTCAAGGGTACTACTCACACATGGAAATTATATAGAGAATTAAAGAAGAAGAGAATTGCATTCATGAAATAAGGTTCTAAAGAGAACAATGGAAACAACCAACTTACTTACTTAAAATTCCTTACCAAAATATCAATCAAAACAAAGCTTGCTTGAAATTCCTCAAAATAGCAACAATGGAGACGGAAGGACCAATCCTTGCAGTCGAGGTTGACCATCTTCTCGAGAATATGTTTGATCTCTCTATTCACCAATTCGGGTTGACCATTAGTGTAACACCCTGAAAATTTAAACCTTTTTTTTTTGAAAACAAGGTATAGAGCAATATCAAATAAAAGTCTATCTAATGATTATCATCCCACCCAAGAAACATAAAAAGTTCTACTAGTCCATCACACACATGAGTTTAAAACAAATACAACCAGGTATTATCATTACAATGCTTTCAAAATACCAAAATGAAATACGATAGAGATGATGACCCAAGACTTTGACCAATGCCCCCATGCCATCCAAATGCTTGAATCCCAGCAAGCTACATAGCCGATTCCTTCCCTAAAAAAATAGAGGGTTAGACAAACGCCTAGTAGGAAGACTTAAACAAAAGATTCATATGATTTCAATGTACAAAAAGTGATATAAGATGCATGCATAGAAGTAGGCTTAAAATGAAGTGTGACTACCGAAGGGAAGGGTAATTATTATCTTTCCTATTCCAAGACTTTTTATAAATTTCAATATTATTCCAATGTTGTTCAGGTCCAACAAGATAATCACAACAATCATTATCACCAAACGAGCTCCAAGGCTAGTTCCACATAAGGGCTCGTCAATCCCATGTCGTGTAGTTGCTGTTTTTCCCGGCTCACCGGGAGGGTCCAGTCAAACCCTCATTGCACAATGTCGCGTGCCACTCTTAACAGTAACGCAAGGTAATCAACCCGAATTAATAGCAACTCAAATATATCCAAACCTTATATATAGAGCATCAATGCCAATCCATATTTTCCATATTCCACACTTCAAGTGTTCCAAGGCCAAATGCCTAATTACCATTATTCACATAGGGTCCCGCATGTCAATTTAATTGATATGATGTGAATTGTATGAACTGAGGTTCCATTAACATTTTCCCCAAATTTTCTTAATTAGACAAATTAAGGTTTCCAAAACCAATTTGGGGCTTTTCATACCAAGAGACAATGTTATGAAATTAAACCCATAGGAATCCTAAATACATGCTAATAACTACTCCTACCAAGGGAGATCAAAAATTCAAGACCAAACTTAGTTCTAGACAAACATCGCACAAACGTTCGCGAAATCAATTAGATTGAAGGTACATAACAACACACATGAACACAAAAGTTTAAGAATCCCTACCTTGAAGAGAGAACACTTACAAACCACCAAGAATCCTCCACACACGACCTTGATTTGAGCACACCACCGGATAGAGCTTGAGATGCTCTCCAAGCTTTATGAAGAGCAAAATCCAAGAAGAATGCTTGAAAGATTGAAGAATTAGAGAGAGGTTTTGTGTTTGAGAGAGTTTAGAAGAGGGAAGAGACAGTGGCTGCTGCAAAATCTCGAAAATATGAAACCCCAGGACTAATATGACCAAAACCTACAACTTAAGAACACTTAGCCCGACTCCCATGTCCGGACGGGAAAACCGTCGTCCGGACGAGACCTATCCTTGTCCAGACCAAGCCTCCTGAAGCACTTTCCTACCATCGCTGCTCGGTCGTCCGGAAGGACTCCCTTCCCCGTTCGGACGAGAAATCTTTTGTTGGTACAGAATTGTGCTGAAATGATACCAAGCCTTGTCGACGCAGCCACGAACACTTCCTCGACCTTCGACAAGCCAAAACAATGTCCCTCGATCATACCATGCCATCCACAACATTCTAAGCAACTCCCACAATCAAATTTAGCGAATCGATACTAAACGATCTAACGAATTAACGAATGACTAAGGTAAGATTGTTATTGATATAATACTAAAAAAACATTAAATGCAATAAAATTTACGGAGTGTGACAAACTCCCCTCCTTACAAACATTTCATCCCCGAAATTTACTAAACAAAATGCGATAAGAAAGAAGAAGTGAAACGGTTACCTCATTCGAAAAGCATAGGATGTTTCTCCATCATCTCGTCACGTCTCTCCCAAGTAGCCTCCTCCAAGTCGTGGTTCTTCCAAAGGACTTTCACCAAAGCAATCGTTTTTTCTCGCAAGGTCTTCTCTTGCATGTCCAAAATGCGTATCGGTTGTTCTTCATACAAAATGTCCGCTTGCAATGCTAATGTAGACCAATCCAAGATGTGAGAAGGATCTGGCTCATATTTCTGAAGCATGGAAACATTAAAAACATCGTGGATGTTCGAAAGAACGAATGGTAACGCCATTCTTCCCAAAGCGAGATGTCCCTCAGTGCGGCGACTCCTTAAGAAAACATGATCACCCACCTCGAAAGTCAAAGGACGACGATGGTTATCTGCATAACTTTTGTATCGACTCTGAGCTGCCAACAATCTTTGACGAATTTTGCTTCACTTGCTCGGTGACTAATTGCACACTCTCCGGTCCCATCACTGCAGGAATCTCCAATCTCGGTCCAACACACTGGCGATCGACATGGTTGGTCATACAAAGCCTCGAACGGGGCCATACCAATACTGGACTGGTAACTGTTATTGTATACAAATTTCACCGAAGGTAAGCAATTCTACCAAGAATCGAGAAAATCCAAAACGCAAGCACGTAGCATATCCTCCAATGTCTAAATAGTGCATTCCGATTGCCCATCGGTCTGCGGATGAAAAGCTGTAATGAAGTGTAAATCAGCATCGTAGACCTTCTGCAAGCTCCTCCAAAAGTGAGAAGTAAAATGTGGATCACGGTCGGACACAATAGACAATGGTGCTCCATGGAGATGGATAATCTCTCGAATGTATAGTCAGCTCAACGAATCCACTGACTGTGACAAACGAATCGGCAAGAAGTGAGCAGATTTGGTCAATCTGTCGATGACAACCCAAATAGAATCTTTCCCATCCTGTGATCGTGGCAACCCCGATACAAAATCCATAGTGACATGATCCCACTTCCACTCTGGTACTGACAATGACTGCAACAATCCTGCTGGACGCTGATGCTCGACTTTAACTTGTTGGCAAGTCAAACACCTCATCACGAACAACGCAATATCGTTTCTCATTCCCGGCCACCAAAACACCAGGATGCATAGCGAAAGGAGAATGATGAAATTCATGAAGAATTTCCTGACGATACGACAACGGTACAAGAAGTCTTCCTTGGAAGCGAATGCTTCCATCTTCAAAAATAGCCCAACCAACTAGAGCCTCACCATCTGAACATCGAGAATGGAATCTCAAAGCCTCATCATCTGTGGCTTGCGCCTCAATAATACATCGAGAAAAGTCGGAATGGATAGTTAGATTGTACAATGTAGCACCACCTTCAACATCCTTCTGTGTGAATAGGTACTTAAGACTCTTATGATCAGAGAAGACTTCAAAATTTTTACCATAAAGATAATTTCTCTAACTCTTCAATGCAAATATGATCACAGCAAGCTCCAAATCGTGTGTCGGATAATTCCTTTCGTGTATCTTTAACTGCCTAGAACCGTAAGCAATGACTTTTCCATTTTGCATAAGCACGCAACCCAAACCTTCCCTCAAAGCATCACAATAAATGGAGTAACCAACTCCTCTCTCCATCACAATCAAGATCAATGATGAAGTCAAACGACTCTTTAGCTCCTGGAATGCAGATTCACATGCATCATCCCAAATGAAACGAACATCCTTTCTCGTCAAACGAGTCATCGGAGCAGCAATACGGGAGAAATCAAGAACAAAACAGCGGTAATAATCAGCAAGACCCAAGAAACGTTGAACTTCGAACATGTTAGTTGGCCTCGGCCAAGTAACAACGGAATCAATTTTTGACGGATCAACAGAAACTCCTTCCTGGGACACAATATGGCCCAAGAACTTCACCTCGGATAGCCAGAATTTACACTTGCTTAGCTTCGCGTACAACTAGTGTTCCCTCAAAAGCTCGAGAACAATGCGAAGATGTTCGACATGCTCCCCTAAAGTGGCAGAATATACCAAGATGTCGTCTATGAACACGACAATGAACTGATCAAGATAAGGATGGTAAATATGATTCATCAAGTCCATAAACGTAGCTGGCGCATTGGTTAGCCCAAATGGCATAACCACGAACTCAAAATGTCCATAACGAGTACGGAAGGCGGTTTTCGGAATATCTTCCTGGCGAATACGCAACTAATGGTAGCCCGACCTCAAGTCGATCTTCAAAAAACAAGTCGACCCTTGTAGCTGGTCGAAAAGATCATCCATCCTCGGCATAGGATAACGAGTTTTGATTGTGATACGATTCCGCTTCCTATAGTCGATACACAAACGAAGTGTGTTATCCTTTTTCTTTGCAAACAAGGCAGGTGCTCCCCAAGGAGACGAACTTGGACGAATAAAGCCCAACTCAAATAATTCCTCAATCTGAGACTTTAACTCTCTTAGCTCGGCTGGAGCAAAATGATAAGCAGGAACAAATATCGGTGCCGAACCAGGAACAAGATCAATAGAGAACTCAATGTCTCTCACAGGAGGTAAACCAGGTAATTCCTTTGGAAAGACATCAGCAAAATCACTAACCACGAATGGTAAATCGGTACGACCTACATCATCATCTAGTGCTATGTTAGCTAACAAGTAGTGGATAGAAGAAGAATCCTTCAGATCAAAAAAGGATGAAGCCATAGGCTCACATCGATCTCCCATGAAATAAAAATGCTCCCCGTCTGCGTCACGAATAAGGACTCTGCGACGATAACAATCAATTGTGGCATGATGCGAAGATAGCCAATCCATGCCAAAGATAAGATCAAAACCCGCCATATCGAGAACAATAAGATCAAACGTGAAGCGGTGATCGGAGATAATCAACTCGCACTGACGGCATATATAGCTTAAGGGAATGCGACCACCCACCGGAGACTCCACTACAAGAGGAGGGTCAAAATCCTCCAACTCCAAACCCAATACCGATACAAATGAAAATGCCAAGAAAGAATGTGATGCGCCTGAATCTATAAGAATAGAAGCCTATGAATGATAGATAAGAACCATACCGCGCACGACTGAGGACTCTGGCACCTCTGGAATAGCTGACTGCTCCACTGTCAGAATGGCATACACTCTGCCCTGCGTCATCTAAGTCTGGCCTGCTCCATCATGCTGTTTTGAAGACTGTCCTGGTCCAGACGGACCTCGCCTCACAAACCTGGATCCCTGACTAGACTGTGCAGGAGTCCTCTGAAACTGCTGCTGCTACTTGGACTGAGTCTGCTGTTGAGTTTGGAGGGGTTGTTGTACTGAACCTGCCTCACTACGATCATTGCCCTTGAATGGACATGCTCTAGAAACGTGACCTGGCTGGCCACAATCATAACACGAAGGCGTCTGACAATTTGCATAAACATGACCAGGCTACTGACACCTGTGACAAACAATCTCTGACCGGAAAGACATACCCTGATGGTTCACCTGTGGCTACTGCCTCTAATTTCGTTGAAAACGAGAATTATCACGCGACCTCTTCTTGTCAAAACTGCCCGAAGAGCTGCTGGAACCCGAATACTGATTCTTCGGCTCCCAAACCTTTGCCTCTTTAACCGACTCACTCTGCGATTCGATAAGCCACGCACATTCCACCAATTCTGAGAAAACTCGAATACGGTGACCCACCATAAGATGCTAAATAGATGAACGAAGGCCTTGCTTAAATCTCTTACATTTCCTCTCCTCTGTGTTTACCCAGTCGTGGGCAAACTTAAACAGCGATTGAAACTTCTGTGCATACTGATTCACTATCATTGATCCCTGCTCAAGCTTCTCAAATTGACCACGCAATTTATCACGATATGACTCTAGAAAATATTGGCTTTCGAAGGAAGCCTCAAAATCAGCCCATGACATCCCAACCAATGGATCTGCAACAGCTTGAGGGTTAGCACCCCTCAAGTACCCGCAATGCATCACGATGACCATCAGCCAATATGGACCACCATTCGCTGGCTTCGCCAACCAGCTGGAATGAAGCAAAAGAAATACGGATTTTGTTGTCGACGATTTCCAGCATCTCAAAGATCTTCCTCGACTCAGATAGCCAATGGTTTGCTTCAATGGGATCCACCTCACCAGTGAACTTGAGAGGATCCATGCGACGGAATTTGCGAAGAGCATCTCCAAGATGAGTGCCCGCAATGCTCTCTAGCGGTGGCCACCCCTCGGCTAGCTTCAACCACTACAGTGGCAATGTCACAGATGAACTGCCCTGCATTGGCCATACCTCTGGGTATGAACCCTTTAGCTCGAACCTCATCAGCTTGCTCCATATGATGCCCAATCACTTCCTCACTACTTTCATCGGGAACTTCAACACCACGGCGACCACGACCTCGGTTAGCTACATGTCGACCAGCCATTTGTTACGAGATAAGGGAAATGGCAAACATCAAGGAATGGAATCGAATAATTGCCACAACATAGAAGAGAGAGTACTAAGAACGACGTACGAACAATGATAGACCAAGAATAAGTCGACGCAAGAGTACTCAGCCCACAACACGCATGGAATTTAAAGGAAGGATGCCCTTCTAAGGATACCACAATTCAAAGATTTACCACTTATTATAGAGCCATGCTTCATGCAAAGCACACACATACAACAATCATATGCACTACATTTTTTTCAAACTCGAACCTGATGCACTCAATGTAGGATTATTTGTCCCCTTCCAATGTCCTATGTTTTCGCAACCTATTGCTCTGATACCAACTGTAACACCCTGAAAATTTTAACCTTTTTTACAAACAAGGCATAGAGCAATATCAAATAAAAGTCTATCTAATGATTATCATCCTATCCAAGAAACATAAAAAGTTCTACTAGTCCATCACACACATGAGTTTAAAACAAATACAACAAGGTGTTATAATTACATTGCTTTCAAAATACCAAAATGAAATACGATAGAGATGATGACCCAAGACTTTGACCAATGTTCCCATACCATCCAAATGCTTGAATCCCATCAAGCTACATAGCCGGTTCCTTCCCTAAAAAAAATAGAGGGTTAGACAAACGCCTAGTAGGAAGACTTAAACAAAAGATTCATATGATTGCAATGTATAAAAAGTGATATAAGATGCATGCATAGAAGTAGGCTTAAAATGAAGTGTGACTACCGAAGGGAAGGGTAATTATTATCTTTCCTTGTCACACCCCGGATTTTCAAACCATTTTTTTAAAGCATTTAAAATAGTGAGCAACAATGGATCATCATTTTATTCATAAACATCTAAGTACCATTCATTCCAAATCACAAGAAAATATGAAAATCCAGACATTAATTTAAAATAAAGATACAACCCAAACCATAGAGTTAGGGAGAGAAAAAGAAGTACAAGTTTGAAACATTACAATCTTCCCTACTCTATTACAAGCTCCATGAGCCTTAATTTAAAACAAAGATAAAGAAAGGGGACTTCATTCCAAAATCCTTTCCAATGCTCTATGCATCCAAGCCTCCAAGGGAGGGATCAAAACCTGTGGAGAAAAATAAGGGCGTATCACGCCAAAGTAGGAAATATCTATTGCCTAGCATGCTCAAGACCGGCGTGAACGAGTGTGTGAATATCGGGCATGCAACACATACTTATGTACAAGACATAATAAAGGCAATGATCCGTTACTACTATGTGACTCCATCAAACGACCACATGCAAGGTACGTTAACAAAACCCACTAGAACAAGTGCTTAAAGAACATGCATATGAATTTCCATTTCTTTCCGAGATATAAACATGAGTTCAACATTTTCTTCTTCTTGGTTTTATACAAAGGACTCCTTGGAATCCTATGACAAGTCCATTCCAAGTTATTCTAGTTATTTCACGTGTCACGAATATTGTTGTATAACTTTATAGGGTGGAATTGGTATAGGTGTTGGCCGACACGCTATCCATTCCTATCCATCATTCCCCAAGAGCATTGGGATGGCTACGCTACCCCCATTGTGCACAATGTCGCGGATGGAGCGACCATCCGACATTCTGAAAATCACGCGAATGCCTTATATCATAAACTCTCTATCATAGTAACCAACACAAACAACCTTCCAAAAATCATGCGAAGGTGTTCAACTACCATTCCAAAAGTCATGCGAATGGGTTCAACCGCCATTCCGAAAATCACGTGAATGGGTTGAGGCATGGTTCACTTCACGGGTCATCATTTTCATTCCTTTATATTCACAATTTACAATGTGATAATAAACCCCACATAACCCATGACTAACATACATGAATCATACACCACGTGCATCAACACACACCAAGGATGCCCAATTGCATGAATGACTATATCATTGGTTCCAATTAATTCCATGCAAGACTTGACGATACAACAATTACTCCCACATGCAATTCCATGATTTTCCCCATATAACTAATGTACCCAATACGTCAATTCCACATGAATTATATCAAATTGCATGAATACGCACTCAATTCTATCATGGAACAATCAATTTACCAAAAGCCCTAATTTATGAAAGTTAGGGTTTTTCTCAAAATTGGGGGTTTTCACCCAAAATACTTACACATGAAATTGAGCCCCAAGGAATGCAATTAAACACATGAGATACATAAACCCTCAATCAATTTCATGAATCAAACCCAAACCCTAGGCCAATTTTATGATTTTATCTCTAGGCATAAAATGGAATAAAATTAAAACTCACACAAGGGAATAGGGAGATGCACAACCAAGACCACACCAAGAAATAAACATTTCCTACCTCAAGGAGCTTTCCGAAAATTCCGAAAATTTGAATCTTGACGAATGGCTGAACTATGGTGCTTCCCGGAGAGCCCTCGGCGCGTAGAACACACTTTGTTCTCGAGATTTCTTCAAAACCCTCTTGGATCCCCTTTGAAAAATAGAGAGAAGGGAGAGAAATATGTAATGGAGGTAGAGAGAGAGTGCAATGGGGGCTAGGGTTCAGAAAAATGAGGGAGATGACATAATTTCGGGATCCCTTTGGTATATATACTCCCTACACCTGAATTTCCAAAATTTCCCTTAATAAAAACAATTCAGCACGATTTTTGGCCTTCACGACCGGTCGACGCATTTGGCTTGACCGGTCGAGGCTACCTAAACGCCTCTCTGAAATCCGGCGACTGGTCGACCGAAATGCGTGTACCGGTCGACGCCCTTTTGAAATGCCCACTGAATGATCCCGACCGGTCGACCTATTTTCGTGTAGTGGTCGGCCTTAAGAAAAATTAAAAGAAAACTTGAAACGTTGATAACTTTTTCGTCCGACCTCCGATTTAGGCGATTCAAGTCTCGTTGGATTCGTAATTGAATTCTCTATAATAATCTAGGGTCAACCACCTTAAAATCACACTAAGATTTTAAGATAAAATAATTCAAGATTCCTAAATTATTAAAAAGACGATTTAAATTCCGGAAATACTTTATAGAATACGGGTCGTTACATCTCAAACACCTTAAAACAATTTTGTCCCCGAAATTTCCTAAGGCAAGAGTACAAAAGATAATACAAAATCAAAACAAATCCGGATACTTGCTACGAATCTCGTCTTCTCGCTCCCACGTTGCCTCTTCCGAACCATGATTGCTCCACAACACTTTCAACAAGGGAATTGTTTTCCTGTGTAGCACTTGCTCTCATAAATCAAGAATGCTTATAGGTCTTTCTTTGTAGGATACGTCAGCTTCCAACTCTACATTCGACCAATCGATAACGTGTGATGGATCGGGCTCGTACTTACGTAACATAGAAATATGGAAAACATCATGAACATTTGAAATATTAGACGGCAAGGCAAGACGGTATGCGACTTCCCCAATCTTCTCGATAATATCAAACGGCCTAATGAAATGAGGCATCAACTTTCCCTTCTTCCCAAAACTCGAAATGCCACGACGAGGCGAAACTTTGAGAAATACATGATCACCGACCTCGAACGATAAAGGAGTGCGACGTCAATCGGCATAACTCTTATAGCGACTCTATGTTGTAAGTAATCTCTGGCATATCGTCTTAATCTGCTCGGTAATCTGCTATGTCATCTCCGGCCCAACAATAGCGGACTCACCAACGTCTAACGAACAAACGAGCGAACGACAAGGCCTACCGTACAAAGCCTCGAAAGGTGCCATACCAATATTCGAATGATAACTGTTGTTGTAAGCGAACTCGATCAACGGCAAATCATCTACCCAACTCCCATGAAAGTCTAACACACAAGCTCATACCATATCTTCTAAAATCTGTATCATACGCTTTGACTGGCCATCGGTCTGAGGATGAAAAGTGGTACTGAACATAAGCTTCCAACCAAGAGAAGTCTGCAAGCTGCGCCAAAAGCGTGAAGTAAATCGAGGACCTCTGTCGGACACGATCGAATATGGAACTCTGTGAAGTCGAAAAATCTCTCAAACATACAAACGACTCAAAGAATCGACAGACTGAGCAACTCGAATTGGTAAGAAATGAGCAGTCTTTGTCAAACGGTCAACGATAATCCAAATAGCATCCTGACCATCCGGTGATCTAGGAAAACCCGAAGCAAAATCCATCGTCA
>NMUG010009110.1:0-11391 GCA_002855965.1 Monotropa hypopitys
GCCTTCTGAATAAACTTATTCAATTCAAGATCTGGATTCGCCTTGCGTTTGTCGTCATAAACATAGAATCCTTTGCGAGTACTTTCACCTGAAAATTGTGCCGTAAGAGTTTATGATGTTCTTTCATGATTTAAGCAGCAGCCAAAAAAACAAGGCAACATGATTTGACTCGCGAATGAAAGTTTGAACCAAAGCGAAACTCTACCTGATCTCTTATCCTCTTGCAAGAGCGGGATTAGCATTGATTTGTAGGTTCTCTCTGGAAAATTTTTGACAAACTGCGAACCAGTCGCAATCGCAACTCCAAAACCAACCAGATCACACAATCTGCATGTATAAGCAAAAATAATGAAACAGTTATCACGCTATTTTAAAACAACGCTATGAGATCAAAATATCAGACAACAGTAACATATTCATGTACCTAAACGGACCCATAGGCATTCCAAATTTGGTGATTGCCTTATCAATCTGATAAACATCTGCACCACGTTCGACAAGCAAAATTGCAGCTTGTGTGTAAGGGAAAAACATCCTGTTAACAGCGAATCCGGTGCAATTCCCAACTACAACAGGGGTTTTCTTTATCTTTTTCCCAACATCAAGTAAGTCGACAATTACTTGTGGAGATGTCTTTTCAGTACGAACAATTTCCAAGAGTGGCATGACATGAGCTGGACTGCAGCACAAGCAAAAACCAATTGTTGAATCAAAAAAGATACGAGTGCAAACGATCATCGTGTTACAAAAGATACTACCTGAAAAAATGGGCCCCAATAATCCGGTCATGGGATTTGGTCTTCTCCCCAATCAAGTTCAAGTCAATTGTGGAGGTATTACTTGCAAGAATGCAGTGAGGAGGGCAATACTTTTCAAGATCAACGAAAATTTGTTGCTTTAGCGAGACATTTTCGATAACAGCCTGTTTAAAGCACCGAGAAAAAGAAACTATATCATTCGAGACAAAATAGAAGGGAACTAATGACAAGCTAATTTAACTTAATTGATCACTACCTCTATGACCATGTCGACATCTCTGAAACTTTCATAGTCAAGGACACCCTTTAGAAGGGAAAGGGTTTTGTCAAACTTCACTTGAGTCATATTGCCTTTCTTCAAACGGCTTTGCAAATTTGCTGAATAAAATGACCGTTTAGATTTTAGAAATAATATAAACGAAAGAATCTGAGAACGAGTAATGCAAAAGATGGCGTCCTACAAACACAAATTTCTGGCCTCACCTCTGACTCTACCTACACCAGCCTGTAAGAACTTTTCGTTCACTTCTTTCAGGATCACAGGATAATTACTAAGAATCAATGCTGTTGCTATCCCAGAGCCCATCAATCCTCCACCAAGAATAGCAACCTTGTTTATCTGCCTAGGTACCAGGCCCCGGTCAGTGATCCCGCGTACCTGTTCAGTATTGTAACAAAAAATGTTAGAACCTCTGGTAACACTGAATAAGAACATAATACTACATCGGAGTTAAGAACTGGTATGCCAGGGTTGTGATCCAGACACTTTTTACATAGACGCAATGCTAAGATAACACAAACTAGACACTTTTTTTCATTAGCCCTAATTATTTTGAGCAATAATGACATTTGTCAAATCCATTTTGGTGCGGACATCATTGGCACAGGCCGATATGTACATGTATATCGGCGTCGGGCTAAAAAGGCCCAATCATTGGCATTATGGATTGGCTAGTAGCAGTTTTTTTATTATGTTTTTTTTTTAATTTGGACCCGTTTGTTTTGAGTTTTTATTTTAGTCTATGTTATTTACTTAGGCCTTATTGTTCTGGGGCCATGTTTTTTAGGATTCTTATTTATACCCTAATTTGGAAGTACTAGGGATTCTTGAATGATTAAGAATTGAGTTGATTTCCCTTCTCTCTCTTGGCTTCTTCTTCTCTTCTAATCTCTTCTTCTTCTCTTTAATTTCTGTCATTTATTTGGTTCTACATCACATTTGTGTCATGCTTATGAACGGTCCCAAACCCGGATAAAATAGGAGGTTTCTCTAACTCAATCCAACTCGAAACTCAATTCTTTAATTCTTTCTTCTTCATCTCATACCTATTCCGGGAAATGATGGTTCCTTCCGATACCTGCCCTTCCTCTAACTAGCTAGCTAACAGCAAACACATAAAAAACAGTTATATCTATGGCATGAACCCGATTATAAATACAATTAAGGATAGGGTGTTCCCTTCATGCGATGCATTGGGTCTGCCTCGGAGTGCTTCAAAAAAATGTAAGGGGTGTTGCACCTGCCTCAGGGTAATTTTCAAAATTTTGCCAAGGTGTCGCATCGGTGCCCGTGTGCGATGATAAATAAGGGTTCTCATGTGTTTATGGACGAGGACAGATAAAGAAGTTGGCACATGAAAATAAGCTTAGATTCACTAACTGTAATATAGGGTCGTTGACAGATAAAACCATGTAGTTTCTTAAGTGTATAACTAGAAGAAGAATTACTATAGCTAAGAGACTAAGTGGGCACGAGAGAAAGCTAAGAAAATAGAAAACACCGGGTATAAACATTATTACACTGGAAAGGATAGACATAGGAATGGTGTGGGGTAGTTATAGCCAAAAACTTTAAGGATTCCGTTGCCACGGTCAGAATTATTTTGGTTAAATTTGTGATTTGAGAGATTTTCGTCAATGTTATTAGTGCCTACGCATCTCAAGTCAAATTGAATGAACATGTGAAAAGACAATTCTAAGATTAAATGGATGAGATGGTACAAGGAATTCCTTTGGAAGAAAAGATATTTATAGGCGGTAATTTCAATTGACATGTAGGCCACATTAGTATGAAACGGTCTATGGTGGCTTTGATTTTAGCTCCCAGAATGAAGATGGAAAAAGTATTTTGGTCTTTGTAGCGATTTTTTATCTTAGAATAATAAATACTTTCTTTAAGAAGAGGAATGAGCATCTTATCACTTATAAGAACATATCTAATAGAAGTCAAATAAACTATTTCTTAGTGAGAGGTGCGGACCGCTTAGTTTGCAAAGATTGCAAGGTAATGTCTGCAGAGTGCCTTGTGTCAAAATATAGACTTATAGTCCAAGATATTTATTTAGAAGATAAACATAAAATGAGAAAGGAGAGGAGACTCACGAACTACATGATTGAGCCTACAAGATGAGAACATTGAGTTGTTCAGAAACAAGATATTAAATGAAGAAAGTTAGAATTTTGATGGCAGCAACGAGGAAATGTGAAATACGATGTCGGTCTACATTAGAAGAATGTCACAATAAATTCTTGGAGAGTCGATAGGGAGAGACAATGGTGTGGTCTAAGCCATAGTAAAAGCTAAAAAATATTTTTTAAAAAGTGATAGAAAGATAGAAGTTATGTCAATTATCAACGATTGAGAACTGCATGGGTTATGTAATGTTCTTGTTATGTATGTATAAAAAAGCATGCAAGGAGACCAAGAAAATTGTGGAGAAATCTAAGATGAGATTGTTTGAAAATATTTATCTTAGGCTAGATAACAAGGATAGGGAGAAGGATATATATAAGTTTGCCAAATACAAGAAAAAAAAGAAACAAGAGATGTGAAGAATTAGGAGACTAAAGAAAGATGGAAAACTAATTTGATAAACTACTGAATGAGAAGCATGAGGAAAACCTAAGCGAAGAGCATTTGAATGCTTCTAGTGTGAGTGGGATCCAAGAGTATATGTTTTATTTCAGGGTACAAAAGTCTAAAGTGGAAAAAACGTTGAGAATGATGAAATCAGGCAAGACTTTAGGACCATATGGCCTCCCTATTGAGGTAAGGAAGGTACTTGGGGATAAAGAAGTGGTGTGGTTGAAAAAACTGTTCAAGGTTATTCTAAATAGAAACATGCCTAATGAGTGGAGAACGAGTATCTTAGTACCAATATATAAGAATAAAGAAGAAATTTAGAGTTACAATAATTATAGAGGTATTAGGTTATTGATCCATAAAATGAAATTGTGGGGAAGAATTATTGAGCATCGACTAAGAATGCTAACAGTATTAGAAAATCAATTTGGGTTTATTTTTGGTAGGTCAACAATGGAGAAAATATATTAGCTGAGTAGATTAGTTAAAAAGTAAAGAGAGAAAAACGATCTTCACATGGTTTTTATAGGCTTAAAAAAGGCATGTGATAAGGTGTCTAGAGACATTATATGATGGATCTTGGAGATAAAAGGCGTGATAAAAGAATATATTGATGTGATTAAAGACATGCATGAAGGTGTTGTCATCGCTATTAGATCTTTTATAGGGGAAACAAGTGAATTCCCAATCACATTAGGATTACAACAAGAATCTGCTTTGAACTCTTACCTTTTTGCCCTAATTATGGATGAATTGACTAGACGAATTCATGATACTATCCAACGGTGTATGGTGTATACTGTTTGCAGATGATATTGTATTGGTAGATAAAACTGCAAAAGTATTAATGTCAAATTAGAAATTTGAATATAAACATTAGAATCACAAGGTTTTAGGATTAGTATAAGTAACACGGAGTACATGGTACGTAACTTTAGTGATAGCGAAAGTACTAATATTGATATAGTGTCCCTCCAAAATCAAGAATTATCAAGAAATTAATGTTTTTAAGTATTTTGGCTCAATTGTTAGTAAGGATAAAGAGATTGCTTAATTCAGGTTGGATGGATCAAGTGGAAGAGTAATGTGGGAGTGTTGTGTTATTGCAGAATACCTACAAATTGAAGGGGAAGTTCTACCTTAGGGCCATAAGGTCAGTCGTGTTATACGGTACAATGTTAGGAGACTAAGAAATAACATGTGACTAAAATGAGTATAGTTCAAATAAGAATATTGAGATGGGTGTGTTGTAAAACTTTGCAAGATAGTATTAGAAACGAAAAACTTCACGATATAATAGGGGTAGCATCATTGGAAGCTAAGACAAGAGAAATATATTAATGTGGTTTGGACATGTATATCGTAAACACGTTGACGCGATAGTTAAGATGAGTGATGGTAGATGGTAGATGGTAGCACTAAGGGACGGGATAGATATAAAGTGAGTTTAGAAGCGGTAAGTTTACTAGATATAATAGAACACCATGCAATCGACAGAGCGCATTAAAACATGAAACCGACTCCAATTAATTGGGACTTCAAGGCTCGGTTTGGTTAATATTGACATTTGTTCTCGCGTACAATTAGTTAAAAGCCTCTCACACAACTAACATGACAACCTGTCCAGGAAATCAGATTCCAAAGTTGGAAATTAAGGGTTTTTTAACTGGATAAGGAAAAGGACTATGTTTCAAACAACTCAAACAGAAGCAGAAGAAGAATATTAAAGCAATAACTGCTTGCCTCACATAGTTAAGAACACATTTCTGATTACTCTAGAATCTCTACTTACCAAACATCTAAAATTGATTCATTTCCAGTTCAAATGTTATCCCAAGAAATAGATAAAGAATCTAAACTTCTTAGACCTATGTTGGAAATAGCAAATTGCTTCCAATTTGAATATGCAGCAACAAATTGTCATACAGCAGAAATGAAGTGCCAACATCATAACTACTTTTATTGCAGATTACCTTTGAGGTTCCACGTTGAGCAAAGAAGATGTGGACCAAGCTCTTGCAAGTTTCTGAATGTAATAGTCCTTGGAAAGCTTCAGCTTCCTGCCAAAATCCCACAAAAAGTCCTATCTTATTATAACATGAAAGCAATTATTTAATGGAGGCACAATAGGGTCGGGGACAGTTCAGAACCTTCCAAAGCCCAGCACGGGGACCAGAAACTATACCCACTTCAATAACGTCAATGCAAACTATTGGATGCTTTAGGTTGGGAGCCTGTTTCCGAGCCTGAGCTCTCGCAAACTTAAGTATCTCCCTTGCATCACCAAGAGGTTCTATTTTGTCTGTCTTGTATAGGCTAGCAACCCACGGCCTTCTACGCTCCAAAATATCTAGGGCCCACCGACGAGCAGTGCTTACCAACTCATCTGGTGATACTATTGCATCTACTAAACCTAAACTTTGAGCCTCCTCCCCTCTAACCGGCTTTGACATCTATCAGAGAGAGAGAGGGAGAGAGATGAGAGATAAGGTAGAGCAATTATTTCTTTATACAGGTGAGATGATGTAAAGCAAGCCACGTTATACCAGCATCATTTCAAGAGATTTAGTGAGGCCAACAAGGCGGGGAAGCCGTTGCGTACCTAAGACAGTGTTAGAAGAATAAGTTGACTCGGAGCAAAGTAAAAAACAGGGTATGTTACTAACTCAAATGAAACGCAACAAAGCAATTGTGGTAATTCAATAGTTTGAGAAAAATGTCATCGATACTGACTAGCATAGGTAATGAGGACCACAGGTTGGGATGATCCCAACATCGTTTGAAAATAAATGAGCAGGAAAACATCAACTACAACATATCCCGTGACATGGTCCATGAGTAATTAATTACATATCATTCTTGTCTGAAACTGAATCAAATGCGTTGTTTTCAATATGTACATGGCTTTGTAGACTGCTTAGTGCTTACTGTAAGACTGTTGCGAAATATTAAAACAGATCTTGAATCCACACGTCCAGTCCATCCAGGCTATTGCAGTCACCAATCTTAATTGAAAGTGAAACAGCTGTTTACAGCCAACAAAAAACTACTTTACTTATCCACAACTATTTTTTCAAACCAAAAAATGCTAAACCCGTCACCCAAAGCAAATATTTCATGAAGTTTTATGATAGCTGTTGGCTAGCAGCCCTTTCAGAAACTACCTCTCTAGTTTGATTGACATGTTTTCCCAATAACAGTCCAACAGATATCTGCTAAGCTACATTCTAATCACTCTAGTCCTTTGTAAACAAATTCCATCCCGTGGCCGTCTTCCAATCAATATATAAATACGAGAAAACAGTAACTCTCTAGTTTACCAGGAAATAAAATACGAACTGTCCATAAAGCTTCCCGTCTTCATTTTTTATGACAAAAGGAATTTCTACGCACCTTAAATTTTAAGAAAATGCAAGGCAGCATGATTGCATTTGGACAGAGAACTATACCTCCAAATCCAGGTAGTATCCCAAGCTGAAGTTCAGGCAAACCTAGTTGGGCACCAGAAGTGCATATTCGTGCATGGCAAGCCTACAGAGCAAATTCACAAGCATTAATTAGATGAATTTGAGAGAACAGTTTCTATTCAATACCTGAAGCAGTACATACCATTGCAACCTCCAATCCTCCACCCAAGGCAAGGCCATCGACAGCAGCAACTGAAGGTTTTTTAGCAGCTGTAAGAAAGACAAACCATGAAATTAAGTAACATTAACTTAATGACCATGCATTGAGAGAGTTAGAGAGACGGGAGGAAAATATGAAACCAAGTTCTACCTTCCACAGTGTCAGTAAGAATCTCTACTGATATAAAACCAGGTTTTGGTGGTGAAACTGTGAGCAAACATAGTTTTCATTTTAGCAAATATGACGTGGCACAGCTCAAGAATACAGCATAGACAACAGTATAAACAACCAATACACATACTTTTTCCCCCTTGGAATCCACCAAAAGCAGTTATATCAAAACCACCAGAAAACTTTCCCTTTGCACCTGTTTGAAGCGATATAAAGGATTATCTTCATATAACTCATAGTTTCCAATACTTAAAAAGTTATAGGCCATGATCCCTGCACATTTACCAGTAACAACGATTGCCTTCACATCATCCCTTCTTAAGGCTTGATCATAACTCTCTTTCAAGCTGTGAAGCACTAAAAAATAAAAAAGGACAGAGAGAAGAGTTATACCAAAAATTCATAATAAATATAAATAAAGCATACCCAGTGTTTATTTACTGAATGAAAAGAAAGAAAAAATCTAAATTTTCATATGCAACAAGGAGATCTAGGAAATGTCCGTGTGATTTACCTAAGAGCATAGGCAGTCAGATGTATACATGTGGATATCAGACTACATTGTTAATTGTACAATTGTCTACGGGTCGGTTTGATGCTGTTCGGGTCATGTGCGGTGCAGGTTGGATTTTTCGGGTTGCAGGCATGATTGATCATTATCGAACCGTATGCAAGTCGGGTGGATCGGGTTGGTTGGGCGGATTGGACTGATTTTTTTTATTTTTATTATCCAATACAATTAACTTAATTGTATTGGGTAACTGATTGTAAAAAATTGTGTGGTGGGAGTGCAAAGTGGAGAATGTATTTTTTGGGGTGAACTACACCAATCTCCCTAAGACATTCAAACCCCTAAGGTCCGGGATATTACAACCCCGCCCTGTGGTTAGAATTCCTATAACACTTGCCCCCCTTCCGTTAACGAGAAATCCAACCCGAAGTCCCGAGGCTCGAAACACGACATGTGGGACTAATTTATGTGCAATAAGAGTCGCAAGAATCATTATGGAAGCACGGTTTGAATACGCATAATTGGAATAAGAAATGGAGTTTACTAGAGTCGAAGCCCCCATCACACCTTACACAGCAGGATGGAGTTCATATATTTTGTATTTGCTGCCATTGTGCTAAAGTATATAGGCCTATAATCCCTAGGTTAAAAATCATGTCTTCGTCTCTGCCTATGCCAAGTCATCATCCATTTTGCAACTTTATTTTATTCTAACTGAACAATCAAATTCGTATAATGTGCATTGATAAATGTTTCTCTCTCACTCTCTTGGGTGCAAAACTCGCTCCCCCACTGACTAGACTGCCAGTGGCGGAACATAGAAATAGTAGCCTAGTCTAAGTGGACAAAAAAACAAATAATTATATGCAAAATTTTAGTACAAATGAGTCTTAGCCCATCTCATTTTTTTGTAGCTCAACTCATTCTAAGCAATGTTTCTAATTACCGGACCTGACTGCTCGGTTCAACCGGTTGAACCGGGAACTGGTCCCCAAACCGGTCCGGTGCATCCCAAAAATCGGCAAATTCCAAAAACCACTTTAGAAATTAAAAACGAAGTTGATTCGCCGGTTCAACCGGTTGAACCGCTGAAAACCGGTAAAACGGTTGAACCAGTAAAAATTCATTTTTCGTATTTTTAATAAATAAATAATATTTATGACATCATTATGATGTCAGGGTTCGACAACTGTTACCTTAACCGGTTCATCGACCGGTCCGGGTTTCAAAACCTTGATTCTAAGCCCAGTCTTAATTCAACCCAACCCTTATGTGATTCTTGGTTCCCCGGCTGACTAGACTGCTAACCACTTCCTAGCATGAGTTCCCACATTCATCCTCCATTCTCTTGCTAAATTTTAGCTACCGTTTGCTCGGCAAGCCATTAGTAGACTACCTCCAACATGCTAAACGGTACAGCAGTTCCTTCCTAGCATGAGTTCCCACATTCATCCTCCATTGTCTTGATTTTGGCTCCTGAAAGAAAATAGACTACCTCCAACATGCTAAACGGTACAGCAGTTCCTTCCTTAATCTAAAAATATACCATACTCTTCCTATTGCCCGATTCCAATTTATTCTCCTCTAAAATTGCACAATAATCGACTAACTGTACAGATAAAACACACTTAAAAATGACAACCGTTTCACAATCACGAAATTTCAAACAAATATGTCTGAATTCAGGTACTACATGAAGTAACCTTGAAGAGTGGAAAGTGGGTTTGTGACTTGTGAGATCTGTTATATACAACACTAAATGAATTTTATAAATCATCTATATCCAACTATAAAGTATATAGAAGGCGAAGAGACGGTACCATCAACGGAAAGGGAATTGACGGGAGGGTTGACGATTGTTATAACGGCCACCCCATCAGTTCCGACCTCAATCACTGTTCTTCCTTTCGGATTGCTCCCCATCCTCTGTCTCTCTCTCTCTCTAAAATGTCAGCTAGGCTATGGGCAACCAAGGATTGATCTGGGTGTTGGGTTGTTTGGCTGGGGGGTAGGATCGGATTTATTGACTAGCGGTGGGAGTGACGTTGGGGGAACGTTTGGAAGGTAACTGAATTATTTGATTTAATTTTCGACCGGCTCGATATATGGAACCAACCAGTGACGAGGGTATGGGCTGAAATGGGTGACTAAGGAGCCTTGCTTCGTTGTTTTCGTACCAATAATTAGATAATGATAAATTTTAAAATGGCAGTTCTATCTACAACCACACAAATACTAAATACAGTTCATGATTTTTTTGTGCCTTCGGAAATTAATTTCCGAAGTGATTTTTTCACATTTTTTTGAACTGTTCGGAAACTAATTTCCGAAATGTTTTAAACACTTCGGAAACTAAAATTCGAAATAACCTATTTCGTTCGGAAACTAAAATCCGAAGCAAAAACCGTAGGTTGTATTTAGCATTTAAGTGGTTGTAGATAAAACCACCCATTTTAAAATTATATTTTAAGTTATTATATAAAAATAATTTTAATTGAATAAGTGTAGGTATTTAATTTAATTTGATTGAGAAATTGTCTACATTTTTAAATGAAATATACAATTGGATAGAGCACTTACACATTCGACTGCGATGCATTTTTACACTCGTACTTAAAATATTATTTAAATTTTATAAATAACTAGAATTATTAGTACGCGACAGTGAAATTGGACCCCGCATTCTTTTGAACCCATTTTTTAGAATTAACTAGATAATCGTAAGTAATTCATTCAACTACGAATTTCTTTGTTGGGAGCCATAATCTTTGGGATTTGATTATGGACTCATTCTTGATTTGTAGCAAAACTATTTTTTAGAGTAGTGCTAGGAATACACCCACTATTCCACGGGAGCGGGGTCCCTACAGTGAGCAAATGGCTGCCAATTTTGCAGCGACCTAAAACGACATCGTTTTGGGTCAGATTTTCCAAAACTGATATGGGCTCAAAACGACGTCGTTTTGAGCCTTTGTTATTTTGCCCTAACAGTCTGCAATTCACTCCCCCGCCACACTTTCACCGTAGACGACGACTCTCTCTCCCTCCTCCCTCTCAAACCGCCTCCCTTTCTCTCTCGCCTGACCTCCATCCGGTCACTATCTTGCCGGACCTCCACTCCTCCTACAGCCCCCATCCCCTCTCAGACGATCTCCTCCGACATCCACCCCTCTCGGACGAACTCCTCCGACATCCCCCACCCCTCTCCGACGAACCCCTGTACGTTTTACACCTCTCTCGGACGAACTCCTCCGACATCCCCCACCCCCTCTTCGTGAACAAATTTCCGATAGGTACTAACCACTCTCTCAATGTATTTGATTTTTTGTAGTTCTTAGTGTTGATTATTTTTTGTTCGTTGCTGATTTTTTGTTGTTGCCCAATAACAGTTTCATCATTTCTACAAAATTGGGTTGAATGATTAGGTTAATTGTGTTTGAATATGTGTAGTTGAAAAAATC
>NMUG010009111.1:0-11391 GCA_002855965.1 Monotropa hypopitys
ACTCAACATCATAAGGGTCCACTACTAAATACCACTACTAACCATTAACCCCAGAATCTCACAACCTAAGCTCTAATACCAAGCTATCACGACCCATCCCAATAATAATTTAATTTAAACGAATATTGAATGGAGAACGTGACAAAGAAATCCTCAATCACAAAGTCCAACTCTCTAGATAAAATAAAACCTCAATAATATCCAAGTAATACATGTCATCACAAAAGGAATAAGCTCCACAATAGAAACACCAAACAAAATCAACTACAAACCCCAATATCAAACTCAAATACAGCGGAAGACCAATTACTCGACAAGCTAGATTATTACAACTCAAACAGAATACCAAATAAAAGATCCACATGACTACCACACAAAAACCAACTACAAGGGACTGGATAAGCCCAACAAGTCTAAAATTCACTACCAATGCAAAAGTCCAAGCAACAGCTAGCCAGCACCACCACCTTCTAAGACAAAAATGTAGCACCAAGTAGACAAGCTGGAAATATTCCAAACTGACTGTAGTGGACCCAAATCTCAAAGCCTCCTTAATCTGGATTTCCAAGCCCAAAACAAAAGAAAAACAAGATAAGCAAGGAAATCTAGGATTTGTTATGTATGAACATCTAAACATATGACTAACAAAGTGACTACCGATATCGCATGATAACTTTGAATTAAAATACAATGGAAAGCTAACATAAGCTTTAAATGGTACTTTCCCATGTTTTACTCCTTTACCAATCATACATCCATTTATCATACAACTCCCATATTAATTTCATTACTTGTTTCAATGATAATTTACCATTAGTTATTAATTTACACCCTTACAAGGGGGATGTACTTACTCGTCTACTTACATGACATAACGATATATGCCATCATACTTAGTCATTTTCATCTACGTGACATTATCGGTTTTATATCTCTACAACTCTATGCCCAAGAAGAGTCAATAACCCATAGAAAGGTGTTATTGAAATTTGAAGTTTTAAATCTAAGCAATAATCATTGAAAGGTATTACTATACAGACTTTTGACATTAAATCAGTAAACGATAAAAAAGGTGTTTCTGAAATTTGAAATTTAAAATCTGAGCAGTAATCATAGAAAGGTATTGTAGCGACCCGTATTTTATAAAGTATTTATCCGGAATTTAAATTCGTATTCTAAATTAGATCGGTTTCTTGAATTATTTTTTATCTTAAAATCCTAGTATGATTTTAAGGTGGCTGACCCTAGATTAGGGTATAGAATTCGATTACGAATCCAACGAGACTTGAATCACCTCAATCGGAGGTCGAACGAAGAAATTACGATCGAAATACCGTCGGAAGTCGCATTTTTGGAAATTCTGGGAATTTCCTCTAAGGGACCGGTCTCCCTAAAATCAAGGAACCGATCTCTATCGCATCAGATAGGTCCCGAGTGGGAAGGGACCGGTCTCTCGAAAATCAAGAGACCGATCTCTCTTGAGGCAGTGAGGTCCCAAAGGGGAAGGGACCGGTCTCTCAAAAATCAAGAGACCGGTCTCTCTGTGTATTTTCTGGCAGATTCCAAATTCATTAAGGGCATTGTGGGGATTTCATCCTAGGGGGTATATAAGCCTTAGGGAGTCTGAAAATTGGGTCTCCTCCTTCATTCTCAAGAACCCTACTCTCTGTCTACCTCTCTCCCAAGCATTCTCTCCATTCTCTCTAAATTTCAAGGGTCTTCCAAGAAGATTTTAAAGAAAATCCAAGTTCTAACGTCGCTCTACACGTCGAGGGCTATCCCGTGAGCACCATAGTTCGACCGTTACTCGATTTTCAGATTTTTGGATTTCTTTGGAGGAACTTTTGAGGTAGGAAATGTTTATTATCTAATATGTTCTTGATTGTGTTCTTCCCCATTCCCTTGTATGAGCTTCAATTTTAGTCAATTTCATGTCTAGATGCATAATTTCGAAATTGGCCTAAGGTTTGGTCTTGAATCATGAAATTGGTTGAGGGCTTTTGTGTTCCTAATGTTTAATTGCATTCTTATGAAGTCAATTTCATGTTTGAACGTTTTGGGCAAAACCCCCCAAATTTGGGAAAACCCTAAATTTTATAAATTGGGGGTTTTGATGAATAAGTGGTCTCATGATAGAATTGAGTGGGTAATCATGCAATTGAGCATATTTCATGTCAAATTGATGTGTTGGACATATTGATCATATGTGGAAATTTATGAGATAGTGTGTGAGTTTCATGTTGTGTCATTGAGCCAAGCATGGATCGAATTGGAACACATGGCATTGGTATGCAATTTACTAGCTTTGGCTAGGAGTGATAACATGGTGAACTCAATGAACGAAACACTATAACGTACAAGATTGATACAATTGACTACATTGGCTAGGTGACGTAACGATAGGGGTTTAATTGATCTTGTATACAGAAACGGACTTATGATGGGGTTTCCGGGATGGTCGCGCCATCCATGACATTGTGCACAATGGGGGTTACTTGGCCCTCCCAGCGATTACTTGGGGAACGACGGCCATGATGGTTAGTGGGTTTGGCCGCATACTAGACTATTCCTACCCTATCGAATGTTACATCACACGTTGACACGTTGGACTAGGATAGCCCGGAGTGGACTTATGATGGGACTCCTTGGCGTATCAATGATTACGAGACATGATGGTTAAACAATTTGAATAACTTGGGGTGGACTTATGATGGGATCCCAAGGGTTATTCGTGATATGAACTCAAGGAATAATGTGATGAACATTTATGTTTATATAAAGGAAAAAGAATGGTAACACATATGCATGTTTTCAAGCACTTGTCTAGAGGCTTTGGTAATTTATCTTACATATGGTTGTGTGATGGAGTCACATAGTAGAAGTGGATTATTGCCTTTGTTATGTTTGTATATATGCATGTGTCGCATATCCGACATTCACACACTCGTTCATGCCGGTCTTGAGCATGCTAGGTAGTAGATATTTCCTACTTTCGCGTGACACGCCCTTATTTTTTAGGTTCCGCAGGAAAGAATCCGGTATTTGAAGACTTGGAAGCCCTTTGAAGATTTTGGGATTTTGACATTTTTCAAGACTTTTATATTTGTTTGGGGTTTTGGAAATACCCCATTTGAGGGTTGTACTAGACTTATGATTTGTAATAACTCAAACATTGGTACTCTATTCTCTTCTACCCATTCTATGGTTTGGAACTTGTGTTTATTTTCATTCATTCACCTTCGGATTTTCATGTGGTAATGTAGAATTTATTCTCTTATGAGACGAACCTTGTTTCTTCCCTATTTAATAAATGTTTTAAAAAAAAGGCTTGAAAATCCGGGGCGTGACAACTTGGTATCAGAGCTTTCGGTTTTAAAAACTTAGGCCTTTGGGGAGACTCTTAGTCTCTATGGGTTGCATTGAGTGTCATTGCATTATCTAGCATGCGCGTGAATATGTGAAGCATACATTGGCATGATCCATAGGCTTGTGTGAGTTGTTAAGTATGCATATGCATTTTTTATTGGGTGTAGCCCTGTTATTCGATTCCATTGATTATGAGAATCCGTCATTGATATTGTCAAGTATCTTTCTCTTTGGTTGAGTATTGTTTCGTCGATTGAGTTATCTGTTATAGCCTTGTCTTGTGCTCCTTTCTCAGCAAATTCATAATATTTTGTAGAAATGGATTATCGTCGCGGTAGGAGAGTGGGTTGTGGTCGCCGAGGTGCACACATCCAGGATGCTCACAGCGAAGAGGTTAACGAGAGGATGAGCAGATTGGAGGATGAGGTGCCTCCTGTCATTCTGGTTCCTGAGGGATTCGTGGTCCCTGGTCAATTTGCTAGAGAGCTTGCGGCCGCCATGGTCGAAGAAAATCGCGGATTTGCTGCTCCGTGGGAGAATGCGGGGAATCATACTATAGAGGCATTGCGAGAATTTAGGCGTACGGATCCTCCGAAATTCAACGGTGAAGGCGATCCCTTGGAAGTGGATCATTGGTTGTTCGAGGTGAGAAAAGTATTGGATACTCTTGACATCATGGAAGACAAATTGCGGATTTCCTTTTCTACATACCAGCTGACTGGAGAGGCTAGTCAGTAGTGGAGTTCAATTCTGGAGATGCGTCGCGCTGGTTTTCTTGCCCGCGGAGATGCTGATCCACAGTCTATTTTGGATCCTGTTTGTGGGATGACTTGGGCTGATTTTCAGACTGTCTTTGAGGGGCAGTACTTCCCAGAGAGTTTCAGGGAGCAGTTGCACGATCAGTTTGAGCGATTGGAGCAGGGGACGATGATTGTGTCCCAGTATGCCACGTGTTTTCAGGCGTTGTCGAGATTTGCTACTGATTTGGCATGCGCGGAAGACAGGAAGTGTAAACATTTCGAGAAGGGTCTCCATCCTTCGGTTCAGCGGTTGGTGATTAGCCAGTGCATTCGGGTATTTGCTAATATTGTTGACTGTACGAGGATGATCGAGCCGAAGAGGGAGCAGTCTAGAGAGGTGAAGGTTTGGGATCTGCGCCGGAAATTTTCAAATTCGAGTTCATCATCAGGCAGTTATGGGAGAAAGCACCAGAGGGAGCCGTCTCGCTTTTCAAGAGGCCAGAGGTCGCAGAGTGGTACAGGTTCAGTGAAGAGCCCAGTTGTTTGTCACAAATTCCATCAACCGGGTCATATGCGAGTAGATTGTAGAGCCTCCACTTGTTTTAGATGCGACCAGGTGGGTCACATAGCTAGAGACTGTCTAGGGAGAGTCGGTGATCACAGTGAGGCAGATTCGGTGCAGCAACCTCGGAGTGGGCATCAGCGCTCTCATCAGTCAGGACTAGTAGCTTCAGTTCAGGTTTATCGTGTTGGCGGGGTTGCGACTCCTGCCAGACCAGCTCAGCAGTTCCAGCAGAGGGGGGTCATCATCAGGGTCCTAAGACTCATGGCAGGGCCTTTGCCATTCCAGCAACTTCGGTTCCTTCCACTTCTCAGCCCCATCCAGAGACGTCGGTAGTTCGTGGTATGTTTCTTGTTTACAATTCTTGGGCTAGTGTCTTGTTCGATTCTGGTGCATCGCATTCGTTCATTGCCGCATCATTCATTCATGCTTTGGAGTTGGGCGTGGACGTCTTGGATCCACCCTTGTTTATGGATACTCCTGTAGGAGGTCGTGTCCGATTGGACCGGATTTGCCGAGATTGCAAGTTGACGCTAGAGGACCACCGTTTTACCTTCGATTTCATCGTTCTGGGTATGTCTGGGTTTGATCTCATTTTGGGAATGGACTGGTTGTCTACCTTCCATGCCAACATCGATTGTTATCGACGCCGAGTGTGGGTCTTCTCTCCCGAGGGAGTTTACTTCTATGTTTATGGCGACAGGAAAGAGTCAGTTGATTCTTGTTTCTATGATTCTAGAGACCGCGATTCTGTCAGTTGTTTGCTTGCCAGTCTCATCTTGGACGATGATCCTTCACGCCGTGGTGAGTTGCCTTAGGTTGTTTGTGAATTTCCGGATGTTTTCCCGGAAGAGTTGCCTGGTTTGCCGCCTAAGCGAGAGGTAGAGTTTTCTATTGATTTATTGTCGGGTACTTCTCCTATTTCGATACCACCTTATCGGTTTGCGCCAGCCGAGTTGTGAGAGCTAAAGTCTCAGTTGCAGGAGCTCTATGAGTTGGGTTTTATCCGTCCTAGTTCGTCGCTATGGGGTGCTCTAGCATTGTTTGCCAAGAAGAAAGATGGGTCTTTGCGATTGTGTATCGACTACCGTAAGTTGAATAGGGTGACCGTGAAGAACAAATATCTGATGCCGAGGATTGATGATTTATTTGACCAACTTCGTGGTTCTACATGTTTCTCAAAGATTGACTTGCGTTCTAGCTACCATCAATTGCGTGTTCGGGCAGAAGATATTCCGAAGATAGTGTTTCGTACTCGTTATGGCCACTACGAGTTTGTTGTCATGCCATTCGGCCTGACTAACACTCCAACGACATCCATGGATCTCATGAACCGTATCTTCCGTATCCACATTGATTGCTTCGTGGTAGTATTTGTTGATGATCTTATTGTCTATTCTGCGTCGGAGTAAGAGCACCATATTCATCTTCAGGTTGTATTGGAGTTGTTGCGAGAGCACCGTTTGTATGCTAAGCTCAGCAAGTGTGAGTTTTGGCTTCCGGAAGTGAAATTTCTGGGTCACGTTGTTTCGCAGGGAGGTGTGTCGGTTGACCCTAGCAAGATTGATGCCATTTCTTTGTGGCCGCATCCTCAAAGTGTGTTCAATGTTCGCAGTTTCCTTGGGCTAGCCGGTTACTACTGACGCTTTGTTCTAGACTTCTCACGATTAGCCGCGCTGATGACTCGTTTCACCCGTAAGGGTGCTCCGTTTGCTTGGGATGATTCTTGTGAGGTAGCTTTCGAGGAGCTGAAGAGGCGTTTGACTTCGGCACTGATTCTTATAGTACCCGAGAGGGGAGTTGGCTACTCCGTCTATTGTGAAGCTTCTCATGATGGGTTGGGGTGTGTCTTGATGCAAGAGGGGAAAGTCGTTGCGTATGGTTCGAGGGAATTGAAGACGCATGAGAGAAATTATCCGACGCATGATTTAGAGCTTGCCGCCATCGTTTTTGCATTGAAGATGTGGAGGAACTACTTGTACGGTGAAAAATTCGAAGTATTCTCGGATCACAAGAGCTTGAAGTATCTATTCACGCAGAAAGAGTTGAACTTGCGACAGAGACGGTGGATGGAACACTTGGAGGACTACGATTTTGAGCTACATTATCATCCGGGTAAGGCTAACGTTGTAGCCGACGCGTTGAGTCAAAAATCTTGTCATCTTGCCAGTTTAGCCGTGTTTGGTTGGAAGTCCATGGAGAACTTGGGTCCGTTCTTGTTGCATGCCGAAGAGGTTGGAGAGCAAAGCACGTTGTGCAATTTTTCTATTCATTCGGAGCTATCACGTTGGGTTATTGAGGCACAGGCCGATGATTCAGAGGCTTCGGAGTTTCGTCAAAGTTTCTTAGCGGGGATGCGCGTCAGGGTTGGATGATCCATGCCGATACTAGCTTGCGTTTCTGTGGTCAACTGTTTGTTCCTTCGTCTTGCCGTAGAGGTATTCTGTACGAGTTTCACCATTCACCATTAGCCGTTCATCGAGGAGGCAAGAAGATGTATCACGACCTTAGGCACGAAGATGTATCACGACCTGTCGGTTTGCTTCATCCGTTTCCCATTGCCGACTGGAAATGGGAGCACGTGACGATGGATTTTGTTCGGGTTTTCAAAAATCGCCGGGTGGTCAAGACGCTATTTGGATTATTGTGGACCGTTTGACGAAGACTGCACACTTCTTACCGATTCGGGTTGCTCAGTCTGTCGACTCTTTGAGCCGGTTGTACATTCGAGAGATTATCTGACTCCACGGAGTCCCATCTTCTATCGTTTCCGACAGAGATCCTCGATTTACTTCACTCTTTTGGCGTAGTTTGCAGGCTTCCCTTGGTTCTAAGCTCATGTTCAGTACCGCTTTTCACCCTCAGACTAACGGTCAGTCCGAGCGTACGATACAGATATTGGAGGATATGCTACGAGCTTGCGTGTTAGACTTTCATGGGAGTTGGGTTGATCATTTGCCGTTGATTGAGTTCGCCTACAACAACAGTTACCATTTGAGTTTGGGCATGGCACCTTTCGAGGCTTTATACGGTAGACCTTGTCGTTCGCCCATTTGTTGGTTAGACATTGATGAGTCCGCTATCATTGGACCGGAGATGACGCAATAGATTACCGAGCAGACCAAGACGATACGTCAGCGATTGCTTATGGCACAGAGTCGCTACAAGAGTTATGAGGATCGACATCACACTCCTTTGTCTTTCGAGGTTGGTGACCATGTATTTCTTAAAGTGTCGTCCCGTCGTAGTATTTCGCGCTTTGGAAAGAAGGGAAAGTTGACGCCGCGTTTTATTGGGCCGTTTGACATCATCGAGAAGATTGGGTAAGTCGCATACCGTCTTGCCTTGCCGTCTCATATTTCTAAAGTTCACGATGTTTTTCATATTTCCATGTTACATAAGTATGAGAATGATCCGTCGCACGTTATAGATTGGTCAAATGTGGAGTTAGAGGCCGACGTATCCTATGAAGAAGGGCCGATTCGTATTCTTGATTCACGGGAGCAAGTGCTACGCGGGAAGATCATACCCTTGTTGAAAGTTTTATGGGGCAATCATGGTTCGGAAGAGGAAACGTGGGAGCGAGAAGATGAAATTCGCAATAAGTATTCGGATTTGTTTTGATTTGTGTTTGCTCGAATCGAGCTTGTTTTATCTTTTGTACTCTTACCTTAGGAAATTTCGGGGACGAAATTGTTTTAAGGTGGTTGAGATGTAGCGACCCGTATTTTATAAAGTATTTTTCTGGAATTTAAATTCATATTCTAAATTAGATCGGTTTCTTGAATTATTTTTTAACTTAAAATCCTAGTATGATTTTAAGGTGGTTGACCCTAGATTAGGATAGAGAATTCGATTACGAATCCAACGAGACTTGAATAATCTCAATCGGAGGTCGAACGAAGAAATTACGATCGAAATACCGTCGGAAGTCCCATTTTTGGAAATTCTGGGAATTTCCTCTAAGGGACCAGTCTCCCTAAAATCAAGGGACCGGTCTCTATCGCATCAGAGAGGTCCCGAGTGGGAAGGGACTGGTCTCTAGAAAATCAAGAGATCGATCTCTCTTGAGGCAGTGAGGTCCCATAGGGGAAGGGATCGGTCTCTCGAAAATCAAGAGACAGGTCTCTCTGTGTATTTTCTGGCAGATTCCAAATTCATTAAGGGCATTGTGGGGATTTCATCCTAGGGGGTATATAAGCCTTAGGGAGTCTGAAAATTGGGTCTCCTCCTTCATTCTCAAGAACCCTACTCTCTGTCTACCTCTCTCCCAAGCATTCTCTCCATTCTCTCTAAATTTCAAGGGTCTTCCAAGAAGATTTTAAAGAAAATCCAAGTTCTAACGTCGCTCTACACGTCGAGGGCTATCCCGTTAGCACCATAGTTCGGCCGTTACTCGATTTTCAGATTTTTGGATTTCTTTGGAGGAACTTTTGAGGTAGGAAATGTTTATTATCTAATATGTTCCTGATTGTGTTCTTCCCCATTCCCTTGTATGAGCTTCAATTTTAGTCAATTTCATGTCTAGATGCATAATTTCGAAATTGGCCTAATGTTTGGTTTTGAATCATGAAATTGGTTGAGGGCTTTTGTGTTCCTAATGTTTAATTGCATTCTTATGAAGTCAATTTCATGTTTGAACGTTTTGGGCGAAAACCTCCAAATTTGGGAAAACCCTAAATTTTATAAATTAGGGCTTTTGATGAATAAGTGGTCTCGTGATAGAATTGAGTGGGTAATCATGCAATTGAGCATATTTCATGTCAAATTGGTGTGTTGGACATATTGATCATATGTGTAAATTCATGAGATAGTGTGTGGGTTTCATGTTGTGTCATTGAGCCAAGCATGGATCGAATTGGAACACATGGCATTGGTATGAAATTTACTAGCTTTGGCTTGGACTGATAACATGGTGAACTCAATGAACGAAACACTATAACGTACAAGATTGATACAATTGACTAGCTTTGGCTAGGTGACGTAACGATAGGGGTTTGATTGATCTTGTATACGGAAACGGACTTATGACGGAGTTTCCGGGATGGTCGCGCCATCCACGACATTGTGCACAATGGGGGTTACTTGGCCCTCCCAGCGATTACTTGGGGAACGACGGACAGGATGGTTAGTGGGTTTGGTCGCCTACTAGACTATTCCTACCCTATCGAATGTTACATGACACGTTGACACGTTGGACTAGGATAGCCCGGAGTGGACTTATGATGGGACTCCTTGGCGTATCCATGATTACGAGACACGATGGTTAAACAATTTGAATAACTTGGGGTGGACTTATGATGGGATTCCAAGGGTTATTCGTGATATGAACTCAAAGAATAATGTGATGAACATTTATGTTTATATAAAGGGAAAAGAATGGTAACACATATGCATGTTTTCAAGCATTTGTCTAGAGGCTTTGGTAATTTATCTTACATATGGTTGTCTGATGGAGTCACATAGTAGAAGTGGATTATTGCCTTTGTTATGTGTGTACATATGCATGTGTCGCATACCCGACATTCACACACTCGTTCATGCCGGTCTTGAGCATGCTAGGTAGTAGATATTTCCTACTTTCGCGTGACACGTCCTTATTTTTTAGGTTCCGCAGGAAAGAATCCGGTATTTGAAGACTTGGAAGCCCTTTGAAGATTTTGTAATTTTGACATTTTTCAAGACTTTTATATTTGTTGGGGTTTTGGAAATACCCCATTTGAGGGTTGTACTAGACTTATGATTTGTAATAACTCAAATATTGGTACTCTATTCTCTTCTACACATTCTATGGTTTGGAACTTGTGTTTATTTTAATTCATTCACCTTCGGATTTTCATGTGGTAATGTAGAATTTATTCTCTTATGCGACGAACCTTGTTGCTTCCCCATTTAATAAATGTTTTCAAAAAAATGGCTTGAAAATCCGGGGCGTGACAGGTATTACCACAGAGTCTTTTGAAATTGAAACAGTAACCGATAGAAAGGTGTTACTAAAATTTAAAATTTAAAATCTGAGTAGTAATTATAGAAAGGTATTACTACATAGACTTTTGAAATTAAATTAGTAACTGATAGAAATGTGTTACTGAAATTTGAAATCTGAGTAGTAATTATAGAAAGGTATTACGACACAGAATTTTGAAATTGAATCAGTAACCAATAGAAAGGTGTTACTGAAATTTGAAATTTGAAATCTGAGCAGTAATCATAGAAAGGTATTACCACACAGACTTTTGAAATTGAATCAGTAACTGATAGAAAAGTGTTACTGAAATTTGAAATTTGACATCTGAGCAACAATCATAGAAAGGTATTACTACACAGACTTTTGAAATTGAATCAGTAACCGATAGAAAGGTGTTACTAAAATTTGAAATTTAAAATCTGAGCAGTAATTATAGAAATGTATTACTACATAGACTTTTGAAATTGAATTAATAACCGATAGAAAGGTGTTACTGAAATATGAAATCTGAGTAGTAATCATAGAAAGGTATTACGACACGGACTTTTGAAATTGAATCAGTAACCAATAGAAAGGTGTTACTGAAATTTAAAATTTGAAATCTGAGCAGTAATCATAGAAAGATATTACCACACAGACTTTCGAAATTGAATCAGTAACTGATAGAAATGTGTTATTGAAATTTGAAATTTGAAATCTGAGCAGTAATTATAGAAATGTATTACTACACAGACTCTTGAAATTGAAACAGTAAC
>NMUG010009112.1:0-11391 GCA_002855965.1 Monotropa hypopitys
CCTTACGATGCAATCTCTCACAATGCATTCACACTTGACAACATGATCCCGACATGCTCACGAGGATACTCACTCATTATAAACTCACTCCACGATATTCCAAATCAAATCATCTAAGCACACTTACCCAAAACACCACAATTGACAAGGATCAACCCTCATTCATCCCATCCTCTCCACAATGATATTCTATCAAACACATGGCGACCATAAATACTCAATGTGCCTAGACTTCGTAAAATGATCCGCTCAACCCACGCCCACAATCAAAACCTCGAGAGTACTCATCAATGATGATAAAGATACCCAATACCCAACTTAGACAATCGAATCGAATTTAGAGCAACGGTAATCCGACTAGGCATAACCAATCAACGAATCGACGAATGAACGAAATCATGAAATGGAATAAGCACGACTTATGCATATCGAGTAGGATTTAGATGTTAGCCACATTGATCATCACCGGAATCACCTCGCCGGAGAGTCGCCGGAAAAGTTGCCGCCGGAGACCCGTGAACCTATATACGCCAAAATGATCACAACGATGAGTACATCAATGTTTACTAAAGGCAAGAATCAAGAATCCAAACTTTGGAAAATCGACTTACCGAAGAACGACGGTGAATGAGTTCGATATGCACGTTTCCGGAGAGCCCTCGACGTGTAGAGCAACGTTTCTTCTTCGCCAAACTTGATCCGGGCACGATTTGCCTTCCGATTTGAAGAGAGAAGGGAGAGGGAGAGAAGAGGGAGGTAGAGAGAGTGAGATATGGAAAATAGGGTTTGGGATGCCCCAAACTCGAGCCCAATCCTTTATATAGGTTCCCATGCAAAAAGACAACTTTGCCCTTAATGACTTTCGGAAAAACAGCAGCTGCACCGGTGCAAGTCAGGTCTGCACCGGTGCAAACCCCATTTGCACACCTACTGCATCACAACAGAACCCATATGCACCGGTGCAGCCTCCACCTGCACCGATGCAAACCAACCCTGCACCGGTGCAACCCCACCTGCACCGATGCAAACTAGAACAGAAGCTATGGGAAACGATCTGCACCGGTGCACCCAAGACCTGTACCGGTGCAACTACTTTAAGAGAAAAGCAGTGCACTCTGGACCATACCTGCACCGGTGCAACCCCAACCTGCACCGGTGCAACTGCACCAGAACTGAAATAAAATTGCATATTTGGATCCAAGGCCATTCCGGACAAGCCCGAACTCGATCCAATGGAATCCGAAAGATTCAAAGAAGACTTCCAAGCGATACGACAATGGTTGAAACGAAAACTAACATTTGCAGAGTGTTACATGCAGGACTTAGTGGACAAGAATTTCATCCGGCCTAGTTCATCTCCATGGGGAGCACCAGTCTTGTTCGTGAAGAAGAAGGACGGAACTATGCGTCTATGCATCGACTACCGAGAGCTGAACAAAATCACCATCAAGAACAAATACCCGTTGCCACGGATTGACGACTTGTTCGATCAACTTCAAGGAGCCCAAGTGTTTTCAAAAATCGATCTTCGTTCCGGCTACCATCAGCTTAAGGTCAAGGCAGAAGATGTTGAGAAGACTGCTTTTCACACGAGGTATGGCCACTACGAATTTTCAGTTATGCCATTCGGAGTTACTAACGCACCTGCAGCATTCATGGACCTCATGAATCGAGTCTTCGCCAACCACCTCGACGATTTCATAATAGTATTCATCGACGACATCCTCATCTATTCAAAAGACGAAGAGCAACATGCAACTCATCTGGCAACCATATTTCAAATCCTATGACAAAAGAAACTCTACGCGAAGTTCAACAAATGCGAGTTTTGGCTTAGAAGCATCCATTTCCTCGGCCACATCATCAATAGAGAAGGAATTTCAGTAGATCCTCAGAAGGTAGAAACCGTTTCCAATTGGTCTGCCCCTACTTCAGTAGCAGAAGTCCGCAGCTTTCTAGGACTTGTCGGCTATTACCGACGCTTTGTCAAAGATTTCTTAAAGATCGTCGTACCAATGACGCAACTCACTCGGAAGGGAGAACCTTTCATCTGGACCAAAGAACGTGATGAATGCTTTCAGGAATTGAAGAAAATATTGACTATAGCACCTGTGTTGACTCTACCCAAGGGAGAAAAGGGCTTTGCAGTCTACAGCGACGCTTCACTCAGAGGACTAGGATGCGTTTTGATGCAAGAAGGAAGAGTCATTGCCTACGCCTCACGACGACTAAAGCCACATGAGAAGAACTGCCCCACTCACGACCTAGAGCTTGCAGCGGTCGTTTTCACACTAAAGATTTGGCGCCACTACCTGTACGGAATCACTTGCGATGTCTTCATTGATCACAAGAGCCTTAAATACATCTTCACCCAGAAGGAGCTAAACCTCAGGCAACGACGATGGTTGGAATGCATGAAGGACTATGACCGAAACATCCAGTATCATCCCGGGAAGGCCAACGTAGTAGCAGACGCACTCAGCAGGAAAGGGCATCCCTACTTAGCTCACCTTTCAACGATCGCAATCGACCCTATCAACGTAGAAGAAACCAAAGCATTCCAGCAAGACGATCCCAAGTTGCGGAAAATTTTCGAAGACGCCAAAAGAAATCCTGATGGAGAGTTCACCATCCACAACGGCCTACTCAAATTTCGCAACCGCATATGCATTCCCAATCGAGAAGAAGTCAAGAGGAAGATCATGGACGACAACCACAAATCCAAATTTGCAATTCATCCAGGACGGACAAAAATGTATCAAGACATGAAGAAATCATATTGGTGGATGGGAATGAAACGAGATGTTGAAGACTACGTTAGCCGATGTCTTCAATGCCATCAAGTGAAAGATATCTGACAGAAGCCAGCAGGACTACTCCAGCCACTACCAATTTCAAAATGGAAATGAGAGGACATCACAATGGACTACGTCGTCAGGTTTCCACGATCAGCCAAAGGGAACAACGCAATCTGGGTTATCGTCGACCGATTGACCAAATCAGCCCACTTCATATCTATTAAAAACGCGTACTCAATGGACCAGATGGCCGCCACTTATGTTCGAGAAATCATCCGACTACATGGAACCCCCATATCTATCACTTCCGATCGAAACCCATGCTTTGTATCAAGATTTTGGAAAGCACTTCAGAAAGCCATGGGAACAGCACTCAACTACAGCACAGCTTTTCACTCGCAGACGGATGGACAATCCGAGAGGACGATTCAGACTCTAGAGGACCTACTTCGAGCATGCACGCTGGAATTCCAAGGAAGCTGGGAGGAGCACATACCATTAGTAAAGTTCGCGTACAACAACAGCCATCAAGCAAGCATTGGGATGTCACCATTTGAAGGCTTGTACGGAAGAAGATGCAGATCACCGGTATGCTGGACAGAAGCCGGAGAAATAGAACTCACAGGACCAGAGATTGTGCAAGAAACCACGTAGAAGATCAAGCTGATCCAGGAAAGATTAAAGACAACCCAGAATCGACAGAAGAGCTATGCAGATATGCGACGAAGGGAACTCGAATTTCAAGAAGTCGACAAGGTATTTCTGAAGGTATCACCCACAAAAGGCGTCATCAGATTTGGGAAGAGAGGGAAGCTGAATCCTCGCTACATCGGACCATTCGAAATCCTTGAAAGGATTGGACCCGTAGCTTATCGTCTAGAACTTACTCCAGAATTGGCCAACGTCCACAACGTCTTTCACATATCGATGCTTCGTCAATATATCACAGATCCGTCCCATGTATTGACCCAACCACCAATCCAGATCCAGGAAAATCTATCTTATGAAGAGAGACCAGTCAAAATCCTAGATCGACAGGAGAAGCAGCTCAGGAGCAAGACTATTCCACTAGTAAAAGTCTGGTGGGAAAACCAATCCGGCAATGAAACCACCTGGGAAAAAGAGATCGATATGCGTCAGAAGTACCCGCAGTTATTTACATAAGGTATAACCCTAACAAACCTCTTCGCATCTATTAACACCTAGTTTGAAGTTTGGGGACCAAACTCCTATAAGTTGGGGAGGATGTAAAACCCCGGCTCGAAGAAATTATCTATTCTTAAAGTTTCATCTCTAAAAACTCGATTTATAAACCTAAGGTTAGGGAGCCGGTAAAGGGGTAAGGCCCGACCGCAGAGCCCTTCGGCCCGGGGCTAAGAAAACCCGAGCAGCCGCACTACTGTCGAGCATCTGGACTGCCGAGCAGTCGGTTGCCGACCAGCCGAGCCATCGGACTGCCGAGCAGTCCGAGCACCTAAGGCTAGACCTTCGGTACTTTCTACCCTTCGGTCATCTCACTCGTCGGCCAAGTCGGACAAATAGGAAAAGACAACCCGACCAAAAGTACAAAGAATCTCTGCAAAAGCTGAATTTCCGAGATTCCCGCCAAAAGATGTCACCGCCAGGAATCCCGCCGTAAAGTTGTCGGGAATATCATCCGGTCGGCTGACACCACAACCGGACAAATGGCACGCGGCTAAAAATTGCAGCTGCCAGGAAATCAGGCAGGCGCCGCCCCCCGGTCGGCCAGAATCTTCTTAGCGCCAAACGACCCCCAACCCTCCAGCCTATAAATAGGGACCCCGAGATCCTTCAAACTTCACACCAACTCCTCCAGAGCATTCTTTCTCTTCGTTTCTCTCTCTAGAAGTTGTTTCGACACTTCGCCGTTCGGCCAGAACTACATAGTCCTTACTTGTCCAATCAATCGGTCAAACCTTCCCATAGTGTCCGGCCAGCTCTTTGCCGAACACTACCCGAGCAGAGGAAGCCTTCAGTAGTCCATTAGTCCAGCCCAATCATCCTCCGGTCAAGTCTTCAGCTCGGCAGCCACCCAGGCCAGGAGCTCTCAGGTAAACTCTTGACCCCCTTCGGTTCACCTTGTCATTTTCTGTTTGGCAAGTCTTTCGAAGGACTTAGCCGCACTGAAGGACGACCCATTAGCCTCCTTTTAACTCCTGCCGACGTATCCCAGAACCCTTATTCGGTTCGGCAGTAATGCCAAGTGAACGGTACTTAGCTACAATGAGACCAGTCATCCCTTTTGACCTCCGGCTGAGCCATTTTCAGTTCGGATAAACTGTTTAGACCATTCCGGCACACATCTGATCCTTCCCAGACCAGCTACCAACGTCCCGCACTTCCAGAGCACGAGTGCTTGGCAAAAAGGACGGTCCGCCTTTTTATGCCTTAGCTTCTTGAGCTCGGCTACACCTCCAACTATTTGGGCAGTTAGTCCTGAGACTTACCGACCACTTCAAAGGTCTTTCGACCAGTCTTAGCAATCGAAGAACTTTTCCACGCTCTGCCAGTCTGTCTGCCCCTTCGGCGTCTCGGCAGAGAACCCTTCAGTAGAACACCCTTCGGACCAGTAACCCTCCGATAGTCATCAATGGACTCTCGTCTGAGCACTGTTCGGCAGGGAGACCAGACCTTCGGCCACTTAGGCTTCGGCCAGAAGCTGAGCTTCGGCCATCAGTTTGGTCCGGCAAAGCAGTCGGCTAGAAATTAATAAATCTTATGTTTTGGCAGATTCAGGTCCAACACCACTTTAGAAATCAAGTCAAGTAACCCTACCACTTTCAGGTGAATCTCTATATAACATGTTTACTCGTATACTTTTAAGATGCTCATTTCCTTTGAAAATGTGTTATGAAAATCATCGTATTATCACTGGTTTATGAAAAATGGAATGACACACCAACTTTTTCTTATTACATGGATCAAACGGTCGTTTCGGACGACAGGGATATATAACTAAAATGGCGATGAAACAGAACAACGTGATCAAACAGCCAATAGGCACAACATCCATATTACGAAATGTTTCAAGAGATTGAAGTGGCAAATGCACAGAAAATGCTAAGAAAGCCTACGAGCAATTGATAATGGAAAGCCTACGGGCAGGATCCTAAGCGCAAAAACGCTAGTACCGCTCGGTGCGAGCGATGCCACTAGGGCAAGTGTGAGATCCCCTGTGATGCCACTGGGGCAAGTGTGAGATTCCCGGTGATACCTCTGGGGTAGGTTTGAGTTCCCCGGAGAAGACACTAACTGCAAGTTATTACCACAAAGAAAAGAGAAGTAACAATCATGCCAACGTATTGATCTGTTTTACGATTTTAGTACTGTTAATCCGTGAAACGTATGAAATGTTATATATTGATTCACCTTAGCTTTGGCTTATGTGTTTTTCTAAAAACCATTTCAGGTCCCATTGAGGAATAGCTTGGAGTGACTTAGTTGTCTTACTTTTGTTTCCCTTGTGGTGTAAAGGCCTTGAGCCTCCCCTATTGTAATCAATCAAGTATTTAGTGGAAAACTATGCACTATTCTGGATTGTTTATTCGCTTCCGCACTCTGTTATTGTTGTTTGGATTCTTCAACTCTTTTATCTTAGGCCTTTGCGAGCTTGCTCGTTGGACGGTCATGGATTCATCCTTAAATGGGATGGGTCGTGACACAAAGCGTCCTCAATTTCGATCGCACCATGAGGGAAAACTTTTGTTACCATGTAAGGTCCTTCCCATCTCGTTCAATGTTTTCCGGGAAAAAAGTGGTGCCTAGAGTTGTAAAAGAGAACTTGTTTTCCCAGTTGGAAAGTTTTTCTCAAAATGTCTTTATCGTGGAATGCTTTAAATTTCACTTTGTAAAATTTTGAATTCTCATGTGCATCATGTCTCATTTCCTCTAATTCATTCAAGTCAAGCTTCCGGTTGGAACCTGCGGCCGGTAAGTTAAAGTTCAAAATTTTCAAAGCCCAATAGGCCCGATGTTCCATTTCAATCGGAAGGTGACATGCCTTACCGTAGACGAGCCGATAGGGGGACATGCCAAGAATGGTCTTATAGGACATTCGGTAAGCCCAAAGTGCATCCGTGAGACGGTTAAACCAATCCTTTCGGTTGGGGTTTACTATCTTCTCAAGTATATGCTTGACCTCTATATTGGCCAACTCGGCTTGGCCATTGGTTTGCGGGAGGTATCCGGTCGATACTTTATGGGTGATGCCATATTTGGTCATTAAGACTCCAAATGTTCTATTGCAAAAATAAGTGCCTTGGCGCAAGGAATCCCGAACTGAGAAAGAATATGCTCATTCATGAATTTGCGCACCACTTTATGATCATTGATTCGAGTGGGGATGGCCTCGACACATTTGGATACATAGTCCACCGCAAGAAGAATGTAAAGATACCCAGAAGAAGGTGAGAAAAGGCCCATAAAATCAATGCCCCAACAATCAAATATTTCAATCACAAGAATGGGGTTTAGGGGCATCATATTTCGATGGGTCACACCCCCAACTTTTGGCACCTTTCACACCTTTTGCAATATTCAAATGAATGTTTAAAAAATGAGGGCCAATAGAAACCACTTTGAAGAATCTTTGCAGTCGTTTTTATCCAAAACGTGGCCTCCACAAGCCCCCTCGTGACAAAAGGAAATGATGTTTGACATCTCATCGTTAGACACACATCTTCGTATTAATTGATCTGGGCAATATTTGAAAAGATAGAGGTCATAATTGAGAAATTTCTTAACTTACCTCAACAATTTTTGTTTGTATTGAGTACTCCAATGATTGGGTACTTGTACCGTGACCAAATAATTGACGATGTCCGCGTACCATGGACAAGTGCCCAATGCATACAAGTGCTCGTCAAGAAAAGCATCGCTAATAGGGGTGGTCTACGAAGTGTCATGAAACGTTAACCTCGAGAGATGATCGGCCACCACATTCTCTACTCCTTTTTTGTCTTTTATTGTTATGTCAAATTCTTGAAGTAAGAGAATTCACCTAATTAGTCTTGGTTTGGCATCTTGTTTAGTGAGCAAGTACTTCAATGCCGCATGATCTGTGTATATAACTATAGGTGACCCAATGAGGTAAGACCAGAATTTATCTAGGGCAAATATGACCGCTAGCAACTCTTTTTCAGTGGTGGTGTAGTTTATTTGAGCTTCATTCAGAGTTTTGCTAGCATAATAGATGACACATGGATTTTTGTCCTTTTTTGCCCTAAGACTGCCCCAGTCACTAAGTCACTCGCGTCACACATCAACTCAAAGGGAAGTTTCCAATCGGAGCACCTCATAATCGGTGGGGAAGTTAGCATATCTTTTTGGGTAGAGAATGTTTCTTCACATGTAGAGTTCCACTCGAAAGGCACATCCTTTGCTAAGAAGTTACACAAAGGGTGCAAGATGGTGCTAAAACCCTTTTTGAAAATCCCATATGACCCAAGAATGTCCTCACATCTTTCATGCAAGTAGGGGTCAGAAGATTAGAAATGAGCCCAATTTTGGCTTGGTCAACCTCTATACCCTTGGCCGATAATATGTGGCCCAAAACAATTCCGGAAGTGACCATAAAATGGCACGTTTCCCAATTCAACACCAACTTTTCTCTTCACATCTTACCAAAACTTGTTCAAGATGACTCAAACAATCCTCAAAGGTATTCCCGAAAACCAAGAAGTCATCCATGAACACTTCCACAACTCTTTCAATCATATCGCCGAAAATGCCCAACATGCACTGTTGAAATGTCCCAGGTGCATTACAAAGTCCAAATGGCATCTGCCGTTAAGTGTATGTACCAAATGGGCATGTAAAGGTCATCTTATCTTAATCCTCAAGGGCAATTTCAATTTGATTATACCCCGAGTATCCATTGAGGAGGCAATAATAGGCATGCCCTGCCACCCTTTCAAGCATTTGATCAATGAAGGGTAGGGGAAAGTGGTCCTTCCTTGTGCAAGTATTGAGTTTACGGTAGTCAATGCAAACCCGCCACCCGGTAACAATTTGAGTATGGATTAATTCATTCTTTTCATTTTTGACCACCACGACTCCCGATTTTTTAGGAACCACTTGGACGGAGCTTACCCATTTGCTATCCGCAATAAGGTATATGATGCCAACATCCAACAACTTCAAGACTTCACTCCTCACGACATCCTTTATGTTAGGATTCAAATGGAATTGTGGTTGCCGTGAGGGTTTAGCATCCTCCTCAAGATAAATCCGATGTGTAACATCCCAACCCCAAATTCACCTTAAATTGAGCAATTAAATAACTAGACTTACTAATTTTTTTTCAAATACTTTAAGTCTCAAAACTCCATAAACCATAAATACCAACTCACCATTTCAAACTCTCAAGTTCTTATCTTAATAAGCACAAGGTCTAAAACGAACTCCAACATTATAAAACCACAGCAGACGACTAATGAGAAACCTCAATTACAACCCAAGGGGATAAACTCCCAACTACACAACTAACAAGTACAACTGGAACAACTACTACTGAAAAGACTAGAAAACATCTAGCCTCACAAGAACGCCTGAAAATCACCTCTGTTAGCTCCCAAATAGCTAAGCCTCAAATCTCCAAGCAACTGTAGTGGACCCGAACAGGCCTCCTCGAATCTGGATTTCCAAGCAAAGAAAAGAAAGACGACACAAGGAAATCCAAGAGTATGTTAGATATGAACAATTATACATATGTCTAACAATAACAACGACAAAATAGAAATCTGAAGTACAACTATCCTCATACAAATAAGTATACCAAAACATAGCTCATAAATGGCCTTCTAAAGGCTCAACACTGTAACGATGGATATATATGATAATAAGAGCATCAACTACTAGTACTCAAGGGATGCATTGACACCATGAACATGAACTCACAAGAATAAAAGCATGTTTATTTAATTCCTTTTACCTTCAATTTCCTTGATTACAAAACGGTACACTAACTCAATTACCATACAATAGTATGAAGGTTTTCCATGCAATAAGATGAACCACATCTCTATTTTTTGATCACCCTTTTAATTCATGTCTTAAAGCATTAGACAATTTTACTCATTCCACTATGTATATATTCACACTTTTACATTTATCACATTCCATTAAGAAATACCACTTTGCCCCATTCATACACACTACCATGCATATGTGCAAATAAAACACTTTCCAATGCTATACAATATCAATGTATACTCAATTTCCCCTTATGGACTTGACCACACTTCCATGAACATGCAACAAGTATGAACCAACATTTTTATTATTCATACTTTATTTTCTTTTTGTGTTTTCCATTACACTAACATTGTTTATATGATCACGTGCATTTCCTCACCTTACATTTTCACATCTCAACACCCGCATAGCCTCACAAGGATGGCATACTTGCCCATCGCTATGCATACAATGGCAAACCTGCCCAACTTAGAAATAATTGGCATTTAGCCCAGCTCTTAAAATGTTTTGGCGATACGCCCAGCTCTTTACACATATTGGCATTACATCCATCTCTTAAAATAATAATGGCGATACGCCCAGCTCTTTATAACATCATGGAATTAAGCCCAGCTCTTTAAAAATAAATGGCGATATGCCCAGCTCTTTATAACACCATGGCATTAAGCCCAACTCTTTAAAAATAAATGGCATTATGCCCAGCTCTGCGAGTGTACACCTACTCGACTTCACAAATCACTTGCCAAGTACATATGGCTTACCACACCACAATCCATGCATATAATATTTATGCAATCAACACAACTTATATACTTTTAATCCAAAACTACGTCAACCATAGTCATGCGTTTCATTATGCAAAACCATGCACCAAACATGTAGATGACCATACTTCATATTCAACTAGATCATGCGGATGTCACACACATGCATCAATGCCATAATCTATGCCAAGGATTTACACACAACCATATGCCTCATTATTTAAGCTTCACAATTATTTCCTTACTTAACACCCTTGGTATATACACAAAACACATAATTCATACTTGGATTGTTTAAATTCCATAACAAGACCACCATGCATAATTCTTAACATTCCATTCATTTTCCCCTATTAATCCATCTAGGTTCGCATATATATAACACCATAGATCATATCTACCATACTCACCGAATTACCGAAAGATGACATCGATGCTAACTCGTCGCAATTGATAGAAGCCTCGCTCCCAATTACCTGAATCAATCATGATAACACAATTGGTATCAATAGCATATATATGAGAAGTCTAAATGATTAAGACTAACACACTCCTACACGCCCCAACCCACTACTAAAATCTCCCAACATTTCAAATGCCGACAATATGACGAATTCCCCGACATCACTAGACTTGTTACGAGCCCAATTAAATTCTTAGACACAACCTCAATTAATTATCACCACGACCCACGAATTTAACCTCTACGGGTCTCGCCCTCTAATTTCTACATTACTACGCAACCAATTAACCCTACACATTTGCAATATGGCAACTACCCGAGTGATACCCACCACCGAGACTATGGAATACACTCAAATCGACATATCTCT
>NMUG010009113.1:0-11390 GCA_002855965.1 Monotropa hypopitys
CAAAAACAATCATTCATTCAAAATTAGGGGCTTTTATGAAATCATTAATTTCTTGATTTTTAAAATCATTAGTGAGTTACACACACACACAAATGCACGAAATAGTAACATGTTTACCTCAACGCGCGCGCCGACGAGCAAAATCCTAGGCGCACCAAACTCCGATACTCGCGAACCTATGTATATCAATGGATAGAGGACAACGTTAGAAACAACGTTTCTAAAGGTGAAAACACAAGACACCCACTTTAGAAATTTGACTTACCCGAAATTTTGGAGAGTGGATTCGATATGCACGTCACTGGATAGATCTCGTCGAGGTGATCAATGTTAAGCCTTGACAAAAGTCTGGGGGAGGCCCGGATGACCTTCAAATCCAAGCTCTTAGCTTGGGCTCCAATGGAGTCTTAGAGAGAGAAGAGAGAGAGAGAGAGAGAGAGAGAGAGAGAGAGAGAGACTAGGTTTAGAGAAAATGAGGGAGGAGAAAGAGTTTGGCCGAATTTTAGGTGTAAGGACGATCTAGGGGCAAAAAGACCAATTTGCCCCTCATTAAAACACAAGAAAATCAAATTTTCCGCGTGCGTCGTCCGGACGAAACCCAACCGTCGTCCGGACGAAACCCCTTCGTCCGGACGGGAAACCCCGTCGTCCTGACGATACCTCCTGAAGCATAAACATAAAATCTGGAACCGTCGTCCGGAAGAGACTAGCCCGTCATCCGGACGACCACTTCTGAACCATTTAGCCTTCTCTCTGCCGAGCTCGTCCGGACGAGACTCGGCTGTGGTCCGGACGACCACTTCAGAAAATTCCCAGAAATGTTAACGCGTGACTTCCGAACGTATTTCGATCATATCTTCTCCGTCCGACCTACGATTGAGGTGATTCAAGTCGCGTTGGATTCGTAATCGAATCCTATACCTCGTCCTAGGTTCAACTACCTTAAAATCGCAATAGGATTTTAAGATAAAATAAATTTAGATTTTAAATCTAATTTAAAATACGAACCAATATTCCGGAAATTCCTTTTTGAAATACGGGTCGCTACATCTCAACCACCTTAAAGCAATTTCGTCCCCGAAATTTCCTAAGGGTAGGGTTACACCGAAGCGACCGAGAATAAGAGTTTAGGTTAAAACCACAAGCCACAAGAGAAAACAAAGGGGATACACCCCGATACGGTAGACACCGATACGGTAAACAACTCAACAATAACATGACAACAACGTGAATGATCTTCCTCAATGAAACAACCAACGAGCAAGAGGGCAACAATCAACAAATACCAATTCGAAGTCAAACCACATACCACGAGGCAAGGTTTTGGGGTTGTTCCCCGATACGATAGTATAGAAACGATAGTCGGCTCGACAATGATGCAACAATGGAATGAGCCATTTCTTTTTGAAAGGATTGCTCAACAAGCAAGGGATATAAATCTCGAAATCCAACCGCGTGTCACACAAAGGTCAAAGGGACAACTCCCAAGATGGTGTGAACGCGTGGATACAACAACCGAACTCATCGACAAGACAAAGATCATGAGATATTCCAACAGTGAATTTCAAAGATGGGAGCCACAAATCTTTGGCAACAATGAAGCAAACAATATTTTTTCAAGGGAGAGGCAACCAACGATTTATATATATCCACAACGTAAGGAGCGATAGGATGGGGATACGATCGGCGACATTCTTTTATTTATTGTTCTATAATTCTTATACAAGCATTTTCATGATTTGCGCCACTTTTCCCACGAGTACCAACACCCATATACATATAGATAGGAGAACACGTATATATCCCCACGCACGCACCCAATGCGATATCAAGTGACTACTATGATTCAAGTTTGAGAGATGCCGGCCGGACACGGTTCTCAACCTAATCCATAGAGTCATCCTTAATCACACAACCAAAGAAATACGCACACGGTCGAATCCACACAAAAGGTGTGAGAATAACTGACTCAATTACTCGTTCCCACTTTGAGTACAATCTACCCACGTCACGGATGCTAGAACGTCTAGTCGCAAGGGACAAGAATGATTTCAAAAGATACATCCAACTAAGCGAAAGGAAAGCAAGCACAAGCTTGGCCATCATCAACAAACAAAGGTGGCACAAGTGATCCCAACAAGTCAATCATGAGTTCAACAAGGAAACGATCTAGTAAGCCAAGAGTGTCGCAACAATACTCATAAGAAAACACAACTAAGAAGTTTGCAACCCAAGTATTTCTCCAACACACCAAGAGTTCACCAATAGAGATTCTTACAAGAGAAAGATCTCGACAAGAGAAACAACGTTCTAAAAGGAAACGCAACGGTACCGAACTAAAATCGCAAAACAAAGGGAAGATGCCGACAGGTGCATCAATCTCGCTAACGCGCAGTACTAAAAAGGAAAACAAAGCAACACGAATCTACTAGAACGGTGAAACTGGTGGCTGCGACCCAACTGGTTTCTTGCCTCTCTGAATTGAAGAACGACGTGCGTCACTGGAACTGGTTCCTCTATCGAACCGAGGACTGGAATCAAACGATCGGTGACTCTGACTTCCCTGTTGCCGCTGCGCAACTCTGATATCTGCTGCAGAATACTGCCCAACTGCCAACTCTTCCTGACCACCATCCCTCTACACACAACTCCTGCTCATATGCCCTGACTGGCCACAATGGGAGCAAATGATCTGGGGACACTGAGAACGGTAATGGCCTGGCTACCTGCAATGATGGCACACAATCGAACCACTGGATGGTGCTCCCTGAACACTGACCTCCGAAACGAACTGAGAACTAGGCTGTCTGAACAACTGCATCTGATCTCTGTGCCTCTTTCTTCCCATGCTACCTGACGATGATCTCGAGTCAGTACCAACGGACTGCCAACAAGGTTCCCACGCTGGAACTTCCTTTTCTGCTTCCAGACAAACTGGCTCAACTGCCCTTGCACACTCTAGCATAGCGGCGAAGGAACGGATGTGATGCCCCTTAACGAGCTTCTGAAGCGACGGACTAAGACCATTCTCAAATCTTCGGCACTTACGATCCTCTGATACGACCAACTCTGGGGCAAAACGCGACAAGGCGTGAAACTTGATAGCATACTGAGACACCGTCATGTTGCCCTGCTGCAACAACTCAAACTGACTCCGCAACTGATCCCGGAACACTTATGGAAAATATTGATTTTCGAACGCGGCGATGAACTGATCCCACGACATAGGAACTGAATCATCATCTACTGCTTCTGGATTAGCAACTCTAGCTCTCTTTCTTGCATCTTTCTCGATTTCCATGACTGAATTCCACCATTCACCCGCCTCACCGACCAACTGATAGGAGGCAAAAGATACTTGCATCTTGTCTTCTTGAATCTCGAGGGTATCCAACACCTTTGTGATACCTGACAACCAGTGATTTGCTTCTAGTGGCTCACCTTCACCATCGAAACTAGGAGGATTCATAGCACTAAATTCCCGCAAAGATTCCATCACAACACTGATACACCTAGCCCTGGGGACTTGAGCTGCTCTCGTGGCCTCAACCAAGGCTTCTGCAAGCTGCTGAACAAAACTTCTCGGATCGACAACATCCTCTAACTGAACATTCTCCCTTTGAACTCCTTGTTGCACCTGATGTACTCGACGACCTCTTCGGCGGTTTACCATCTTGGCGATTAGGACAATACACAACGACAAATCCTAGCCAACAAACGAAACGATGATCACTTATGGGTAGGATATCATAGTACACAAGCCGAAAAGAACTAGGAGATCGCAAAAATAGAACTAAGGTATCGTGACACAAACTAAGGAATCCCTACAACCACACAAGGGGCGAACAACCACCTTAAAGAACTAACGAGCAACCACAAACCAATAGAACTCCAAGAAAAACCGAACACCAATCTCATCTCATCCTCAAATGGCTCAAACTTAGCTTATAACCCAAATCAACCATCTATGCCTCAAACAAGGGCATACTAATGCCATGCAACTCTCGATGCATGCAAATGCGGAAGAAAAACACTTTCAAAACCATTTAGAAAAACCCATGGAGACGGAAATCTCTCCACGGTCCAAAGGTATTCGAACGAAAGCTCTGATACCAAGTTGTCACGCCCTGGATTTTCAAACCATTTTTTATTTGAAATAAGAGAAATGCATCAACATCTTTGCTTAAACCATTCCAACAACAAAGGGGCCGTGAGTAAAAGAAGTACAAACATATCTCTTTTACAAAACATGCGGAAATGTAACAATAACGATTCTTTCTCAAATGTACTTGTGTGAAATTTAGATACAACAATCACTTAGCATAAACTTGCTTGCATTAGAAAGATTACAACTTTTTATGATAAAGGGAATGCTCGTAGGCTACAAAGGGAAAAGAAGGGGAAACCAAAACAATAATTCAAATGGAGCATGCTTCTCACCACAAGGAACTAGAGCAAGCCTAAGCCAACCCCTCTACGAGCAATCCAATAGCATGAACCTGCAAGGAACTGTAGGAAAAAGGTTGAGTCATAAAGACCCAGCAAATATGCGACTATTAAGTGAAAATGTGGCATGGTGAATATGTGCAAAATGGATGAATCCTACAATGCAAACCCAAGCATGTTCTCGATACTCACACCCAAGGTCATCAAGTCCGATCACAAGTCTATATAGCCACACCATACTAGTCATGAACATACTCGCATCTATAGAGAACCTCTAATCTTCACATCTATCCAACTATCACACGGATAAGCCAAAACCTTCTCTCTACCAAGCCATTTAGCCTTCTCTCTACCGAGCTCGTCCGGACGAGACTCGGCCGTGGTCCGGACGACCACTTCAGAAAATTCCCAGAAATGTTAACGCGCGACTTCCGAACGTATTTCGATCATATCTTCTCCGTCCGACCTCCGATTGAGGTGATTCAAGTCGCGTTGGATTCGTAATCGAATCCTCTACCTCGTCCTAGGTTCAACCACCTTAAAATTGCAATAGGATTTTAAGATAAAATAAATTTAGATTTTAAATCTAATTTAAAATACGAACCGATATTCTGGAAATTCCTTTTTGAAATACGGGTCGCTACAATCCGAGTTTGTGTTTCCTATATTATGTTAGTGGAAATCTTGAGGTGTTGCCAAGATATTCTAGTATTCTTCTTTAAGGGGTATGACCCGTTGGTCATATCTCTTCACGAAATTGAATTAGTTGCGCTTGTTTTGGATTTTGTAGGCTTGGCGATGCCATTGTTCGTTAGTTCGTGGAGTTAAGTTCGGATGTGATGTGTTATTCTATGTTGGAATTCTTACCTTGTGTGAATTTGGACCGGTTGGTCGCGAGAAGTTCAACATAGAGGTCTGTTTGTTGAAATTCGGGCTTGCTGCTCATGTGGAGGCTTGGATGCTTTTTGAGAGTTGTTTATCTTTCTCGTGTTCGCTCGGGTCCTCTTGATTGAATGGCGTTGGTTGTCCCCTTGCGAGTTAGTGATATGGTTGCGAGTTGTGTCATGAGTGCCGTGAACGAATGCGCTCGTTTGAATCGTTCCTAGCTCGATGAGGAAAGTGATCCTCTTGTTCAAATCTTTGGCTTGTAAGGAGCTATAGGATCCTTGGTTATTTGCGTGTTCATTGTTGAGAATCGTATCGGTGTGTCCCATTCCACCTATCGATTTGTTTGACCATTGTGTATTTTTTCTGGGTTAGGTATGGATTGGAAGTTCTCCTTTGTGAATCCGTTGTAAGTGTTGAATTCTTCCAAGTGACCGGTGTCGCTTTGTGCAATCGTTCTATCCTGGCCTTAATGTAGACGATCCTTGTATAGACACTTATGCGTTTTGTTGAGTGGCATCTCTTTCTTCGACTCGGTTGACGTGGTGTGTTGTGAGGAGGCACATGTGAGGTATCCTTTGGTTTCATATCTCTAGGCGTGGCATTATGACTCCTTTCCTTTGGTCGGTGTCGGCTTTGATTGATGTGACCTGTATCGACAGGTTCTATTCTTTCTCCTTGGTGGATCATCTCTTCGGCAGTCGTGTTTTGAGTGCAAGTGGTGTACCCACTATGTGATGTTGAAACTCTAGTGGCAAAAGAGATTTTGGCTTCTCCTTAGTTGTTTCATTTGGCACATACTTTGTACCGTATGTTTCATCGACCGTAGGTTAATGGGTCTTGGAAAGTTTAGGAATCCTCATGTTCTACTAGTCGTGGGCCATGGGTTGGCATTTCTTCGGTTGACGATCTTTAGCACCAAATCAGAGTCCTTTTATGCCTAGTGCTTTGTTGTGCCTTGTTGACGACTTATTGCGGAGCTTGTTGACTCCTTGATAGCAACCATTGGAATTGTACTTCGTTCAATGTATATTATGAGACTTGTTGACTCTTGGATGGCATCCCATTGACTTGCTTATTGTGTGAGGTGTGTATTAGAACCCCAAAAAGTTCTTGGTGGTATCTCACTCGTGTTATGTCACAAGTTGTGAATCACCCATGTAGTGTGTTGTCTTGTTCTGATCTTCTAGTGGGTGACATTTGTTGATCCTGTCTCATTTTGATTCCGGTGTAAATTTACCTTGTTCGGAGGACCTAGTGTTCTTGTGCTTGTCTCTCAAGCGTTGTTGCATCTTCGGCTTAAATGCTAGTGGTTCCATTTTTGGTTGCGAGACTCTATTGGAATTAGAAAGTTCTATTTCATTCATTACGCTTTGCGTTGAACGTTGTGTTGATCGTCGGTAGGAAGTTCGCAGACCAAAGAAAAGAGTGTTCGATTAACCGTGGGAAAGTTGGGTACGAATGCATATTATGGTCTAGACTTGGTGTGAGTTTAGTGACATGCCATGTTGTTTGGGCTTGGCACTTGCACATTTTGGTGTGTGTGGGTGCGTGAGTACTTTTCTTGATTATGTGATACACGTTTGACGTGGTGAATTGGTTTGAGAAGAGCTACCAGCCGGGGCATCTCAAAACAAATCACCAAGGTCGTACGGTTACCACACTAGGATGTGTGTGTTGGGTGTGGTGTATTCTTTGGCTCGGGAGTTTGGAGCATATTTATGTATCGCATCTATTTTCGGTTAGTTCGTGGGTGTTTGTACGATGACGTATCCTCTCTAGTTATAATTTACCAAGCATTCATGCAAACGGTCCTGAAGTGTGTCGGCGTATCCTCGGCATGTCCTCGATGTGTCCTTGGCATGTCGGCGTTTTCTCGGTGTGTCCTTGGCGTGTCCTTGGCGTGTCTTTAGTGTATCCTCATGTATCGGTGTACCCGTAGTGCGATGTTGGCTTGTGGCAGACGATAACGTGAGAATTACTTATGTGTGAGTTTTAGAACGAAAAGAAAGAGCGTTGACATTGGTAACAATCGATTCGTTTATATTTGTTGAGTAAGAACCGTAGTAGGAGGATTGCAAGTTTTGGTTCTTGAGAAGGTTGTTGCTTGTGGACCCTCCTTTCTTTTGGTATCTCTATGGAGTCGATTCGCGTTGGTGTATCTGTATCGTATCGGGAAGCATTCTCTTATTTTTTTTGCATGCTCGTAAGCATGCGGGTTGTGAAGTGTGCCCTTACATTGTGGCTATCGTGGGCGAATCATTGGATGTTGAAGCAAAGTTGTACTTGTGCTTTACCGAGTGTCCGAATAACTGTATCGAATCCAAGTATCCCTTCGAAAGACATTTTTTTATTTCGTGTGATCCAACTCTTGAGGAGTTTGTTGTGGAGGTGTTTTACGATTTCGATCCATTGTTGAGGAGTGAAGTTCTTCGGTTTTCATCCCTTCTCTTTAATCGAGCGATTTGGAGTGGTGAGGATCCCCGTTTTTGAGTTGGTATGATTTTTCGGTTGTTCCGGCAATATACCGAGGGCGTTCGAGGCCCATTACTACCCCGATATATTTTAAAAATTGAAATTCAGTATTCATGGAAGTTGTAGATAATTTCATTAGGAATCCAACGCAACTTGAATCGTCTCAATCGGAGGTCGTACGAAGAAGTTATGCCCGATTTACCCCGCAACAGTTTTTCCCCTTGTTTAGCGAAATTGGTTATCGATAATCAAGGATTTCGGGTTATCGATAACCCAACCAGTTTAAGCCAAAAATCCGAGAACCCAGTTATCGATAACTAGCATGTTGGGTTATCGATAACCAAGCTATCTCAGTCCAAATTTCCGAGGGTTTGGTTATCGATAACCAGCATGTCGGGTTATCGATAATCGGCCCTGCGCGGACTGTTTTAATGAGGGCTTTTTGGTAATTTCCCGTGGCCATATATATATGTTTATATATATGTTTTAGGGCGTTTTGAGCCCAGATTTCAGCCCCCACTCCTCTAACTCTCTCTCTACCTCGATCTTCAAACCTCTCCCTTCTCTCTACATTTTGAAGACCATCCAAGCTCCGGTTGGAGTTTTTGCAAGAAGAAACGTTGCTCTATATGTCGAGAGCTATCTGGGAACCTAGGTGGTGATTCCATTCTCTCAAGTTCGGATTCAAGGAATTGTTGAAGCTTTATTGGAGACTTTCCACCTTCACAAACATGGAAGCGCTTGAGACGATCTACGCGGTGGTATGCTCGGATCATGGCAGTGCTGAGGACGTTTTCCTGCGACCTTGGAGCTCCGGCGACTTTTCCGGTGGGTAAATTCTTAACTAGTGTCGAGAGTGTGTGTATGTACATAGGTTTTGATTTGGTAATTTTAGTGTGTAGATTGCATTTTGTCACCTAGAGCTATATTGTGATAGAATTAAGTGGTGATCTTGTGCCCACTAGGTGTTCGATATAATGCCCAATGGGCTTATGAGTCAAATTGATGGGGCCCTAGAATTGTATTATGGTTAATTGAGTCTAAGTATCCCTTGAGGCTAATGTGAGCATCACGTATTCGATGAAATTCTCGTGGGAGGGATGATTTGCGTTTTGGTGACTTGTAGGACGATTGGTGGCCATTGGAGTTTAGGGTCGCCAAGTGTTCGACAAAATGCCTTTGAGAACCTTAAATCGTGTTTTGGGGTTATAGTGACATTCAAATTGTCGTAGGACATGTGTGTGGAACAATTGAATGCGTTGAGCATTTAAAATCATAATAAGTCCCTTGAACTTATAGGATGCCGAATGTTCGATAAAATTACTAAGTGGGTATTGAAATGGGATTTGGGTGTCTAAGTCCCTCTCCTTCATGTTTTTAGAAAACTTGGACCTTCCTTAGCCCCGTTGCGGTAGAATGTTGGTTTTGAAACATTTGGTTGAGGTTGACTTGTTGTGATGGTTGTCTCCCTTGGATTTGCCAAGGTTGAGTTAGTGATTGAAGAAATTAAGTAAGTGGTTTGATATACCGAAAAGGATGTCAAATGTGGAGGATGTGTCCCACGAGGACTTGTCACGCCCCGGATTTTCAAGCCTTTTTTTTTTTGAAATCATTTAAAATAGTGAGCAACAATGGATCATCACTTAATTAATAAATATCTAAGTACCAATCATTCCCAACCGCACATAAACATGAAAATCCGGACATGAGTTTAAAAATAAAGGATACAAATCAAACCATAGAGTTAGGGAGAGAGAGAAGTACTAGTCAAAACCTTACAAGTTTTCCCTACTCTATTACAAGCTCCAAGAGCCTCAACTTAAAACAAAATAAGAAGAGGAGACTTCTTTCAAATCTTTTCCAAATGCCTCACGCATCCAAGCCTCCAAAAGAAGGATCACAACCTGTGGAAAAAAATAAGGGCGTATCACGCCAAAGTAGGAAATACCTATTACCTAGCATGCTCAAGACCGGCGTGAACGAGTGTGTGAATGTCGAGCATGCAACACATGCATATGTACAAGACATAACAAAGGCAAAGATCCATTACTACTACGTGACTCCATCACACAACCACATACAAGGTATGCTAAGCAAGCAACTAGAACAAGTGCTTATGAACATGCATGTGACTTTCCATTTCTTTCCGAGATATAAATATGAGTTCAACATTTCTTCTTCTTGGTTTCATATGGAGGATACTCCTTGGAATCCCATGACAAGTCTATTCCAAGTTATCCTAATTGTTCCACATTTTCACGAATATTGTTGTAATACTTGATAGGGTGGAAGTGGTATAGGTGTTGGCCGACACGCTATCCATTCCTATCCATCATTCCCTAAGTAACATTGGGAGGGCTACGCTACTCCCATTGTGCACAATGTCGCAGATGGAGCGATCATCCCGCATTCCGAAAATCACGCGAATGCCATGACATTCCGAAAATCACGCGAATGTCTTATATCATAAACTCCCTATCGTAGTAACCAACATAAACAATCTTTCGAAAAATCACGCGAAGATGTTCAACTACCATTTCGAAAGTCACGCGAATGGGCTCAACCTCCATTCCGAAAAATCACGCGAATGGGTGAGGCATGGTCCAATTTACGGGTCATCATTTTCATTCCTTTATATTCACAATTTACAATGTGACAATAGACCAACACACATAGATCACACACCACATGCATCACACACATCAAGGATGCCCAATTGCATGAATGATTATTAATTCCATGCAAGACTTGACGACTCAACAATTTCTCCAACATGTAATTCCGTGAATTTCCATACATGATCAATGTGCTCAACATGTCAATTCTACATGTTTCGTGTCCAATTTCATGATTTCACATTCAATTCTATCATAAGATGATCAATACCCCCAAAGCCCTAATTTATAGAAATCTAGGGTTTTCCCAAAATTGGGGGGTTTTGCCCAAAACACTTAAACATGAAATTAAACCCATGGAATGCAATTAAACATGTAAGACTCACAAGCCCTCAACCAATTTCATAATTCAAGACCACACCCTAGGTCAATTTGATGATTTTACATCTAGACATGAAATTGACTAAAATTAAAGTTCATACAAGGGATTTGGGGAGAGCACAATCAAGAACACCCAAGTAATAAACATTTCCTACCTCAAATGAAGCTTGAGAACAACCTAGGAAATCGAACTTGAAGATTTGCTTCGAAACCCGGGTCACCGGAGAGATCTCGTCGCGTAGAACAACGTTAGTTCTTGGGATTTCTTCAATGGAGGTAGAGAGAGAGGGTTAAAGAAAGAGGTAGGGTTTTCAAAATGGTGGGGATGACCAAAAATCGGGCTTAGATGGGCTTATATAGCCCTAGGAAAAAGATATAAAAACCCTTAATGAAAAGCTGTCTGACTGGCCCGTTATCGATAACCACAAAGCCCGTTATCGATAACCATACTCTCGGATGTAATAATGGGGTTTGGGAAACAGCCCGTTATTGATAATCACAAAGCCCGTTATCGATAACCACCCTTGGGAACAACTCGTTATCGATAACGACAAATCCGTTATCAATAATCAACCTCTCTGGATTTTC
>NMUG010009114.1:0-11390 GCA_002855965.1 Monotropa hypopitys
TTGCCAAGGACTACAAAACCATGCTATTTTAGCTTGTTTTATCATGAAGAACTCAAATGGATATAAATATGAAAATCATCCAAAATAACAAGCTTTTAACAATGAAAACTTACAAAAGTAAAGGGGAATGAAGGCATTGATTTGAACTTTTGAGTGCCAATCACCCCACTGAGAAAAAGGCCAAGGACTCGTGAGGGGTGCTAGGTCTGCTAATGGAGCATGAATGATTGGCAAAAATTTCTGGCATTTTTGCAGTTTCTGACGTAGACTTTCGCATCCTCTTGCATGTACGGCCACCAATACCCCTGGGAGATGGCCTTGTGGGCTATGGAGCGCCCACCAGTGTGGCTGCCGCACACCCCCTCGTAGATTTCGAAGAGAAATCATTGAACAAGGTCAGGGTGCACGCAACGCAAGTATGGCCCTGTGAAAGATTTTCTGTACATGATCTTGTTTGGCGAGAGCCAATACTTGGTTGACTTTATTCTGATCTTGTGAGCTTCCCTCTCGTCTGCGGGGAGTTCTTCCCGTGCTAAGTAGGCGACGATTGAGTCCATCCAGCTCGGGCCTGTATCCAGATCGTAGGTCTCATCTGAGTCCGTTGACTGGATGCTCGACTAGGATAGAGAATCGACACTTACTGTACGGTGGAGCTCTGATGATACGGACGAGGCCAGGCAGGCCAGGGCATCCGCATGACTATTTTGCCTAGAACTGATCTGCACCATTTCTGTCTTTTTGAACTGCTGGAGTAGTGTCTTGGATAGTGCTGCATAAGATGTCATTCTGTCATCCTTGGTTGCGTACTCTCCTGAGAGCTGGTTGACAACAAGTTGGCTGTCACAATGGATGAGCAAGTCTTCAGCTTCGTACCTCCTTGCACTTATTAACCCCGCGATCAGTGCTTCATACTTTGCATCATTGTTGGAGGCTTTGAAAGATAAACAGACTGACTGTTCAAGGGCCAGTCCTTCTGAGAGAACAGGACTATGCCCATTCCTGACCCCTTGTTGCACGCTGATCCGTCCACAAAGAGCTTCCACTGTTCCTTTGCGTGCGGCTCGTCAACGTATGGCATCGTGGGGTAAACAAGAATTGCTTGATCATCTAACGCCTGCAGTTGGGGTGTCCATACGGGCTCGTATGAAAATTCTGCCACGAAGTCCGCAAGGATCTGACCCTTTACCGTGGTGTGGGGAACATATCCGATGTCGTACTCCCCGATCTCAACTGACCAAGCCGCCACCCTTCCTGACAGATCTGCCTTTCTTAGGACAGACCCGATGGGATGGACGGTTGGTACTTCTATGGTGTGAGCTAGGAAGTAGTGCTGCAGCTTCGTTGAAGTCATTACCAATGCTAGAACTAACTTTTCCAAAGGAAGGTACCTGATTTATGCATCTAACAGCGTCTTGCTGACATAGTACACTAGTTTCTGCTGCCCTTTCTCCTATTTGATCAACATTGCGGTCACCGCATGTTCTAAGACTGCCAAGTAGACAATCAACACATCTCCTGGCTCTGGTGTGGCAATGAGTGGTGGCGCGGCCAATTATTTATTCAAGTTCTGGAAGGCTTTCTCGCAATCTGCCCCCAAGTGTAATCTGTTCCTTTTCTCAATAGCTGGAAGAAGGGTCTACACTTATCTAATGAGCGGCTGATGAAACGGTTGAGCGCGACAACCATCCCGGTCAGTCGCTGCACCTCTTTGGTCCTTCCCGGACTTTGGAGGTTCTGCAATGCAACGATCTGATCGGGATTTGCCTCTATGCCCCTTTGAGTCACCAAATTCCCGAGGAACTTATCGAAACTTATCCCAAAAGCACACTTGGAAGCGTTTAGCTTCAGCTTGAAATCTCTAAGTATTTGGAAGGTACGACAAAGGTCTACCAAGTGGGAGTCCATCTCCTTGGACGTGAACACCATATCATCGATATAAACCTCCATACTCTTACCCAATAGATCCTTGAACATGAGGGTTGCAAACCCCTAGTACATTGCCCCGACATTGCACAGGCCGAAGGGCATTACTCTATAGCAGTATAATCCCAGAGGTGTAATGAAAGACGTCTTCTCCTGGTCGGGCTCATACATCGCGATCTGATGATAGCCTCTGTAAGCATCCAGAAAGCTCATCCGCTTGTATCCCATCGTAGAATCCACCAGCTGATCAATTTTAGGCATATGAAAACTGTCCTTGGGGCAAGCCTTGTTCAAACTCGTGAAGTCGACACAAACTCTCCAGGTTCCATTCTTTTTCTTGACCACGACAGTGTTGGAGAGCCACTCTAGGTAGTAGACCTCCCTGATAGCACTGACCTGGGTAAGTCGGTTAACCTCCTCGATAACCGCCTCTGAATGCTGCGCAGCTGAGCGTCTCCTTTTCTGCATAACCGGCTTGTGACAAGGATCAACGTTCAACCGGTGACATATTATGCTCGACTGTATCCTGGGCATCTCCTGTGGGGTCCAAGCAAATATGTCAATGTGGTCCTGCAACACCCAGACCAATTCGGCGACATACGTCTCAGGGAGTTCATCCCCAATCAAGAAGTACCTTTCCTCGTCGGTCTTGTGGGCAGGAACCTTTCTCAGGTTCTCAACCACACGGGTGGAGGGGTCCACGCCCACATCCTCCAAGACAGATTGGTCTGGAACTTCAATAGACTTCACCTACTTAGCATTGGGGTTGGATCTGATGGAAGCCATAAAGCAGTTTCTGGCTGAATTCTGGTTCCCCCTGATACTCTCGATTCCTTTGGGCCATGGGAACTTGATGATCTGATGATAGGTGGAGTGGATGGACCCCATCATGTGCATCCAAGTATGCCCGATGATGGCATTATAGGCTGACGACACATCCACCACCAATAACTCTGTATCCAAAGTCACCCTCACTGCTCTGACTGGAAGGGTGATGACTCCCAAAGGTCATACCGGCTCCGTACTGAACCCAATGAGCGGAGTTCTGGTTGACTTGAGGTCTGCTTGAGTGAATCCCATTCTCTTGAATGCCTGGAAATAAAGAATGTTGGTGGAGCTACCCTGATCCACCAAGATCCTTTATGTGTCATACCTGTTGATGCTCAAGGTGATCACCAATGCGTCGTTGTGCGGGAAAATGACCCCGTCCAAATCCTCTTCTGAAAATGAGATCTGTATTGGCTTCCCGCACTCCTTCCTGTGACGCTTCTGCCCGAGCTGCAGAACATGGTGCTCATGGCTTTCCTTCCTCTTCTGAGCGCGAGACTCAGCTTTGGAGCTCGGCTTCAAAGCTCCGTGGATCATGGTGATGGTCCCCAGTGGTGGTAGATTCTCATCTGAAGAGTTATCACACAACTCCACCCTTATGGGCCTAATGTTCTGTCCGGGTGTTTGCGCAATATACTCCTTCAGATGACCTGCCGCCACGAGGTCTTCTAAGAACTATTTGTATACACGGCACTGCTCCGCCATGTGCCCATACTCCCTGTGATAGCTGCATCTGAGCCCCATAGCTTCCAATTCAACATGGTTTCCCCCTGCTTGGCGGGCCATTTTCAGAAAGGCTCGTCCTTGATGGGGTGGACCATTCTGAAGATGGGGGTGTTGAACTTCGTTGTGATTGCCTTGAACGCCTCGGCCCCTGCCCTGGGCATCCTGTGGGTGGTCTGCAATGCGACCTCAAATGCCTCTGCCTTTTCGGGAGTGGCCTGCTGAGACGTCTTCCTTTTCCTGTTCTTTCTCTTGCCACCAGAATCCACCACATGAGTCCGGCGTGATCTGTTAGCATTGCGACTTGCTTCATGGAGGGCTTCTTCCTCCAACTTCGCGTGTTGTTCCACTGATGTAGGATAAAGGCCTACATGTACTACAAGTAGAGTTGAGAGGAGTGTCGAGCAGATCCTAGCTCCAACAGAACATAGTACCTTTTCTCTTCAGTCAGCCGCGCAACCAACACCCCCTGCCGAGCTGCCTTCCCGCACACCGGATGCTGAGCTGCCGACCTCGCCGCACTACTCACAAGAACGTCAGCACAGCTCAGCTAATCCAGCATATGCCAGCTCAGCACGCCTATCCACGCCAGCAGATCGTCAACAACTGCACCTCAGCTCGGCCGCATTCCTACAGAGCTACTGGGACGAGACCACACGGGGACCACCCGACATTCTCTAACAATTCTGTTATTACTTTTCAGATTCTGTTGTACAGATTGTAATCACTAGGGTTCTTTTTTGTTTGTATTAACCGCCATTCCTTTTTAGGGTTTTTCTCATTGTATTCCTCATGGGCTATATAAGCCTAGCGATGTACAGTACACAACACACTTGATTTATTGAAAACCCTACTTTCGAATCAGAGCTCGTCTCTCTTCGTCTTCAAGTGGACTCCTGAGTTGCAGGTGGATTCCTGTGCTGGTTAGGTGGATTCCTAACTCTTCTACCGGATTACGGTGTTAATCCGTTCCATTCAAGGTTCTACGGTGTTAGACCCTCAACGATTCTGTTTCCTAGAATTGTCCACACACCTCACTTTCCCCATTACGTTTTGTGTTCTGCGTCGGTTGGTATCAGAGCCTACTTGTAATGGATGGTACTCCGGAAGATCGATCAGCAACAGTGGGAGATTTGAGGATTGTTCAATAGGAGATGCGTGAACTACGCGAACTTGTTGAATGCCTCACCGGCGAGTTTGCTCGTGTTCAGGTCCGTCAAGAGCAGACCCATGCTTTCCCTAAACCTGTGGGCCAGAATGGTGCACAAGCCAGAGTTCCAAGAAGAGTTCCTCGTCATTGTCCTGTGCCTGAGGTTTCATCAGACTCACACAGTGATGTCGACGAGAGGGTCCTTAACTATGGTGACCAAGGAAGACCTACTGAGAATCGAGACTACAGAATGAAGGTGGAGCTACCATCTTTTGATGGTTGCTTGGATGTTGAAGGATTTCTCGACTGGATAAAGGAGGTTGAATGTTTCTTTGATTACATGGGTATCAAAGAGGAGAAGAAGGTCAAGTTTGTAGCCTATCATCTCAAAAATGGAGCGTCTGCCTGGTGGGACCAGTTACAAATGTCTAGGGCACGACAGAACAAGACTCAGATACATTCATGGCCGAGAATGATGAAGCTGATGAAGCAGAGGTTCTTGCCTTCCAACTATGAGCAGTTGTTGTTCCAGCAATATCAAAACTGCAAGCAAGGACTCATGTCGGTCAGAGTCTATACGGAGGAGTTCTACCGGTTATCTTCCCAAAATGACCTAGTAGGGATTGACAACCAGTAGGTTGCTAGGTTTAACAATGGCCTACGCCTACCTATCCAAGACAGGTTAGTGTTGCACCCAGCCTTTACTCTCAATGAGGCTGTTGAGTTAGCTTTATGGATTGAAGCCCAACTGGATAGGTTCAGTGCGGGAGCTCAGAAGCTCAACAGGACCGCAACCAGAGGACAAGTGTCACGAGGAAAGAGAGAGCTGGCAGGTCAGACAAGTGGCAGCATGGCAAGTGGAGGAGCAGCCGCATGATGTTCCAGTGCTAAACAGGTCGCTGCACCACAGAAGACCTTGTCAAGTCCTTACACACCATCTTCCCATCCATCAAGTGTTACAGGTGTGGAGAGCCAGGTCATCGCTCTAACAACTGCCCGAACAGACGTGTTGCTAACCTTGCTCTGCAAGGAGATGAAGAAGAAGAACTGTTGAAGGATTAGACTCAAGAGTTTGATGAGGAAGAGGTGGTGGAAGCCGATGAAGGAGTGGTGCTTGTTGTCCGAAGATTGCTGTATTCCCCAAGGTTAGAAGCTGAGACTCAGAGGCACAATATCTTTCGCACTCGCTGTACGGTGGGTCAGAGAAAATGCGAGCTAATTATTGATGGAGGAAGCACAGATAACATAGTTTCCCGAACTATGGTGGACAAGCTTCAACTGAAAATGGAAGCTCATCCCAGTCCGTATAAAATTGGTTGGATTAACGACAGTGGAGAAGTCAAGGTAAGTGACCGTTGCACGATACAACTCTCCATTGGTTAGAAGTACAAGGATGAGGTAGTTTGTGACGTGGTGGACATGTCAACTTGTCATTTGCTCCTAGGCCGACCATGGCAATTCGATGTTAGTTCTACCCACAACGGTCGTCTCAACATTTACTCTTTCATGCACCACGGGACCAAGATTACTTTGGTTCCCATAGAAGGACAGAAGCCTAGAGAGACCCGCACTGCGAGCAAAACTCTACTAGTGGTGCCAGAGTTGGGAAAAGAAGATCTCGAGGAAAATGAAGTACATTTGGTGGTTGTGAAGGGAGAAGGTCCTCAGCCAACCAGCGTACCAGCCGAGCTGGAGCCTATTGTTGATGAATTCAGTTCAGTCCTTTCAGCTGAGCTACCAGACGGACTACCTCCAGCGCGGGACATACAACATCAGATAGACCTGATTTAAGGATCACGTCTCCCTAACTTGCCGCACTACCGGATGTGTCCAACAGAGCATGCCGAGTTACAGAACCAGATCAGTGAGCTGATCAGGAAGGGGTTTCTCCAAGAAAGCATGAGCCCATGTGCAGTTCCCGCACTGCTTACACTAAAGAAGGATGGGAGTTGGAGAATGCGTGTTGACAGTCGAGCTATCAACAAGATTACTATCAAATACCGAAGACTTCCAGGATTTATGGTCCCAATGCCAACTCAGCAAGACAGACGTGAATGGTTTTCTTATCCATGAGGGGTATCTATTCAAGGGAAATCAGTTGTGCATCCCCAGGTGCTCATTGCAAGAGTATCTAGTCAAAGAGATTCATTGCCGCAGACTTGGAGGACATGTTGGCCATGATAGGACTATCCAGCAGGTGGAGGATAGATATCATTGGCCCCAGTTCAAGCGAGATATTGGTCGATTTATACAGAGGTGTTATATCTGCCAAACAGCTAAGGGTCAGACACAGAACACAGGACTCTACACTCTATTACCTATCCCAGAAGCACCATGGGAAGATTTGTCCATGGATTTTGTGCTTGGGTTGCCCAGAACAGAGAGAGCCATTGATTCAATCATGGTAGTGGTTGATAGGTTTTCTAAGATGGTGCACTTTGTGGCGTGCAGGAAGACCCATGATGCCTCAAACATTGCCAATCTTTTCTTCAAAGAGATTGTTCGTCTGCACGGCGTACCCAAGACAACCACTTCAGATAGAGATAACAAGTTCTTTAGCCATTTTTGGAGGACATTGTGGGCCAAGTTTGAAACTAGCTTCCAGTTCAGCAGCACTTATCACCCACAGACAGATGGCTAGACAGAGGTCGTCAACCGCACACTCGACAATATGTTACGATGCCTAGCTGGAGACAAGCCCAGACAGTGGGACCTCCAGTTGCCCCAAGCTGAGTTCGCATTCAATAACACTGTCAACAGATCCACAGGCCACACTCCCTTCCAGGTTGTGTATTGCCATGTTCCTACCCACACCCTGGACCTTGTTCCTTTACCTACTCAGCTCGGAGCTAGCCGAGCTGCCGAGAACCGAGATGCAGAAGCTGTCCACACACTCGTTGACACAAAGGCCAAACTGGAAGAATCCAACGCCAAGTATAAGTCCTAGGCCGACAAGTACCGGAGAAAGAAGACTTTCAAAGAGGGAGATCTGGTTATGGTTCACCTTCACAAAGACAGATTCCCCATCGGTACGTACGACAAGCTGCAGATGAGAAGAGTTGGTCCTTGAAAGTACTCAGCAAAATCAACGACAATGCATACAAGGTGGATCTTTTTGATGACTTACATATTTCCAACACCTTCAACGTCAGAGATTTGATTGAGTACCCTCCAGAACACTTAGAAAACTCGAGGACGAGTTCATCTTTGGTGGGGGAGCCTGATGTAGGACAAAGGCCTACATGTACTACAAGCAGAGCTGAGAGGAGTGCCAAGAAGACCCTAGCTCCAATAGAACAGAGTACCTTTTCTCTTTAGTCAGCCGTGCAACCAACACCGTCTGCCGAGATGCCTTCCTGCACACCAGATGTCGAGCTACCGACCTCACCGCACTACTCACAAGAACGTCAGCACAGCTCAGCTAATCTAGCACATGCCAGCTCAGCACGCCTATCCACGCCATCACATCCTCAACAGTTGCACCTCAGATCAACCGCATTCTTGCAGAGCTACTGGGACGAGACCACACGGGGACCACCCAACATTCTCTGACAATTCTGTTATTACTTTTCAGATTCTGTTGTACATATTGTAATCATTAGGGTTACTATTTTGTTTGTATTAGCTGCCATTCCCTTTTAGGGTTTTTCTCATTGTATTCCTCATGGGCTATATAAGCCTAGCGATGTACAGAACACAACACATTTGATTTATTGAAAACCCTACTTTCGAATTAGAGCTCGTCTCTCTTGGTCTTTAGGTGGACTCCTGAGTTGCAGGTGGATTCCTGTGCTGGTTAGGTGGATTCCTAACTCCTCTATCGGATTATGGTGTTAATCCGTTCCATTCAAGGTTCTACGGTGTTAGACCCTCAACGATTCTGTTTTCCAGAATCGTCCACCCACCTCACTTTCCCCATTACGTTTTGCGTTCTGCATCATCCACCCGCTCCATCAACTCGGGAAAAGTCTCCACTTGGGTTAGACCAGGGATTCCCTTAGCTTCTCACCAAAGGAAAGCTCCAACCTGAATATCGATACAGCCTGCCTCTCGGTGCAGTCCTCGACCTCATTGTAGATGTCCACGTATCTGCCGGTATACACCCTAAGAGTCTCGTCTGATCGTTTTCTCAACGAAGTCAGAGAGTCAAAATGCTTTGGCACAGCTCGGCTGGTCATGAACCTGCCAACGAAGGTCTCGGCCAACTGCTCCCAGTTGCAGATTGATCGCAGCGCTAGCTTGTAATACCAGTTGAGCGTTGTCCGACCCAAACTGGATGCAAACATCCTGCATTAGAGGCTTTCATCCCCCTCATGCAGGATAAGAGATTGCTGGTAATCCTTCAAATGGGCCACAAGATCTGTTCTCCCGTCATACTTCTAGAAGTTGGAGAGGCAGAAACCCTTGGGACTCTGATAGCTGTTGATCTCCCTGGAGAGCGGAGTGGAGGTGATCTGCTGGATGGCCCTCTTCGCAGTCTCTTGGGCCGTTCCCCGGTCCTTGAGACATTCGTCGAGCCATGTCCTCATGTCTTCGAAGTTCGCTGGTGCAAAGTTGACCGGAGTTGAATTCAACGGTCTCTCCGCGTGCTCACCCTGTGCGGGGACCCTGGAACGGAGCTGGTCTCTGAGGTCCTGCACATGGGGTGCAGATTGAAGTTGCCGCGTATCTCCCACGCGGCTGTTTGTCCTACTGTGATTCTCGCTAGGCTGAGGGGGGTCCCGAGCTACCATACGCCACTCCCGACGACGAGGTGGGCCCCTCCTCTCTCTGTCATCTTGCTGATGGGTCCTCCCCGTCCCTTCTACCACCTCCACCTGGTTTCCAGAAGGGCGAGGAGGATCCTTTCGTGATTGGCTCGCTTGAGGAGCCTCCAATTGTTGCTGACGATAGCCAACAGGCCTTTGCTTTTCTTGAGGCTGTTTGGACAGCCTTGCTACCTCCAACTCCAAGCATTGAATTGCCTGGTTTTAGGTCCTGATGATCTCAGCCAGGTCCTCGTCTCTAATTGACTTGGACCTGGGTGGTGACCGAGTATACTGTGAACGAGATCAACTATCTCCTTCCTGGGAGTACTCCATCTCCCTGTCGTCGTAGCGTTGGTCTTTTGGAACGTCATCTTGGATCCTCAATGGGTCCCCAGCACCGCTGACAGGGACTCTGGAGGTCCCTTCCAGGCTAGGAAGGCCTCCACGAGTATCCAAGAGACGTGACTGAGTGTTGGTGATCGTTCTGGGTGCCAGAGGAGGATCGAAAAAGGTGGCCACTGGATGCCTCCCCCTGTCTCATTTCCGACGATGCTTTCTTTCCGTGGTTTGCCATCTCTTCTCGTCTAGTGCTGAGCTCTGGTTTGCCTTTCTTGCTTTTGTAGGCGGATTTCCCACAGACGGTGCCAATTGTGCGAGGATAAAGTACTCAGGTACTACCATTGCCGGTAAATAGCTGGATATCTGGATTCTGTGACCTCTGTGCTAATCTGCTCCGACTCTTACTAGCCCTGCGCTCACAGAAAATTGTTAGAGGACCTCCCGCCTCTAGGGACCGGAAGGCTCTCCGATGACTAAGTTAGTCCTGATTGAAGAAACAGAAAACCATAAGAACAAGAGAGTACGAGAGAAAAACAACATGTACCGTTCACTAGTGGTTTATCTCTTGCTTATATACTTCTGCCTTCCGGGTTTCCAACTTCTCGCTGGAAACGAGGTCATCCTAGGACTCCTCGTCCCTTTTCCTCGTGTCTGCTGCACTTTGACATGTGTCTGCCACATTCCCCGACAATAGAGAATGTCAGCACACCTTTTTACTATTCTCGGAACTCCAACTATTCCTTTGGGAAGAGGAATTCTGACACACATACCTTCCACCGTTCTTTGGCTGGCCGACGCATAGACGCCTCGTCTGCCATCCCTTCCTGCGATGTTCCATTGGATGCCGCGCTGGTGGATGTTGGCCGCACCCGTCCGACCTAATCCGCACAGCAGGCACTGTTGGGGCACGTGTTCAGCTGTACCATACCGGGTCTAACACGTGCTGCTCCGCAAGACTATTCTCTGTGTTGTGAAGATGCTAGCCGCACAGGGCCAGCCTAATCCACATAGCGAAGATGTTGGGTACGACATTTGAGTAGCTGTATCTCCCATGATCCTGCACGTGAGTCCATGAACAGCTTCATGCCCAACTACTTGGATGTTAGCCACACATGGCCAACCTAATCCGTAGTGCGGGGGTACTGTTGGACACATGGTTGGCTGTATCCACCAGAAGATCTAGCACGCCGCGTAGAATAACTTACTGTCGCACTGAACGGATGTCTATCCGCACTGGGCTGACCTGATCCTCCAGTGCGATATGCTAGTGACGTGGCAGTCTGGGCCGAACTACCACTAATGATATGTTAGTACGATCATGCCCTTGACACGTGGCGAATCCAGATTAATCACACCACATTTCTTATGTTAAAAAGTATTTAGAAATTCTTTAAATATGTGAGAAATAAGGAAAAATCTATGGATCAATAATAAATTTGGAAATAAATGAGAAATGGATTATTAAAGAAAAGATTTGAAAAGAGGTAATTGAGAAAGAATGAGATGTTTTCAATGAATTTTGACTTAATTGAATAAAAAGAGATTTTGTAAAGAGTTATGATCTAAAAAGAAAATATGTGTTTTTATGAAATTTAAGAAAGAAAAAAATATGAGAATAATATTTAAAAGAGAATGAGATTTGAAAGAAAATGAGTTTTACGGTTAAATAAGAAGAATAG
>NMUG010009115.1:0-11390 GCA_002855965.1 Monotropa hypopitys
ATACCCAAAAATCAAAAGACAGGGCACTAATTAGAGGAAATCAACACAAACGAAATCATTCAAACGAAATCGCACAAACAAAACAAAATCATTCAAACGAAATCGCACGCCTTAATTTGAAAACCCAAAAACGGGAACCCAAAAAATTGCAGAAATATAATTTTTGGAGCAACGGTGAAGGAGTGTAAATCGAGAATAAAAGAGTGCAAAAAACTTACAACAGTTCGGGGGTTTGTGCGGTGGCGAGGTTTGAAGCGCCACCCTCCCTCTAACGGTTCTCAATGTCGCCTCCCTCCCTCGAGCGTAGTTGATCGTCACCTCCCTCGAGCGTAGTTGGTCGTCACCTCCCTATCGCAGGTACTCTCTCGAGTGGTCATCGGTTCGGTGGCAATGGATCATAGGGAGAGGGGCGATATGGAAATTTTCACAGGCGTGATGAAGCGAGAGATGGAATCTTCTGATTTGGAATTTGTGTGATGAAGAATGGCGTTGGAGATCGACTATGGATTTGAAATATATGGAAATCGCCGTTTGAGATGGAGTCTTCTGAAGTTGAGCGTGATTTGCGTGATGAACTTGAGCGTGATTTGCTTGATTGAGCGTGATTGTGATGCTTGAAATGGAAATCGACCGTGAGTGATGAGCGTGAGATATGGAAATCCACTGTGGATTTGAGATGCTTGAGTGTGATTGTGATGCTTGAAATGGAAATCGCCGTTTGAAATGGAAATCGCCGTTTGAGTGATGTTTGAGCGTGTATCACTATCACTAACGTTTGAGATATGGAAAACAGTGGGGGTATCACTAAGGATTGTGTTGCTTGATTTGCGATTGAGATTTGTTTTGTGTGTATCACTAATCTCAAACAGTGGGTGTATTTATTGATTCTCAACCGTGAGATCGTAAATTGAAATGATCTCAACTGTTAATTGTGTTGCAGGTTATATGTGTATTAGAGCGACCAATCTTAGCCATCCGTGTTAAAATCCAATGGATTTGAATGTCTTGGACATAAAGAGTCCTGATTTGTATTATAGATGGGTTAATATGGATGATAGTTATTTTACTTTCACATTTTATTATAATTGCTTATTCAAAAAAAGGTTTAAAATTTCTGAGTCATTACAGAATTTCACCATGAATTAACATTTTATAAAACTTAATTGAAACTACTGGTATTGTACAAACAATAAGTTCAACTCCAACTTATCCATTTAACACAAGCAATCTCCCCATAATATTTTGTTTCACGTTAACCATCTACAACATTTACACAGACGTTCACATTTTAGAGAGCCTTCTAATTCAACTATCAAAATAACCATGAAACACAAACTTCTAAATATCTGCAACTTGTGTCAAGTGATCATGGACCCGTAGTAGACCTGAACCTCTATACTCCGCAGCTGGATTTACAAGTGAATAGAACACAATAAGAAATCCAAGAATTCATTAGTTACATGAAGTATATTGAGTAACTATAAATAAAGACCAATAAGTAAAACATGCAAGAAACATACTAAAATCCCATCTATACAACCTCTTGTTTTCTTTTCTTAATAATTATTATTCCTTTTAAAAGGGCATCACTCGCCATTCAATGGTTACTTAAAGACATTGTTCTGCCACACTCGGCTTACCGGAGTCCAGCCATTCAAGGCTCCAACTAGAAAATTTGTCCACTTGTAATGAATGATAATGTTCCATAAACATAATATCGATGGCCAACAATCTCAACAACCAGAATCTTTTATTATCTTTTCATAGTCTCAATGACCATCTTTTTTCATTATCTTTTCACAATCAATGTCTACAATGACTTTCTTCGTTCACTGTGTCCTAGGGAAAAACCCTAATCATGCTTGTTTAAGCTCACATATAAATAACATAGACAACAATGCATCATAGTATCAAATGTTCACCAAATAAGAATCATCTTGTTCCATAGAAAACAATACATAACATGAACATTTAATATCAATCTAAATAACATTTGAATAATACTCTTTACTCAATTAAACAATATATAATGCATGTAACTATCGAACTCACCAAAGTAGTTTACCAACTTATTTTTATTTATCTGAAGCCTCTGGTGCAATGGGTTCTTTTCTTGAAATCATTCTTAGAATAATAAGGAATAAGGTAATGATTTTCAAAGTTTAACTTGAGATTAAACTTAAATCATGCTTCTAATGTTCCTTAGGATTTGTTTGAGGTTGCCTTAAACTTCTCCTTTTAATTCCAAATGAACTCTAAATGAATCCTTATACTCCCTTAGATATCATAGGAATCACCCTTAAAGAATTAGGAAACTTTCTCTTCTGGTCGGTATGGAACTGGTATCGGACCGGTATGCCAGAAAATTTGTTCTCAGAAAAAATTGTCTAGCCAAAGATTTTGCATAGGATGGTATGGCACCAGTATGATGACCGGTTGAATCAGTTCTTGGTGTTCTACGTCCAGCAGCCCAAAAATGTGTTCAAAGACACAGGAAACTTGTTTTATCCTCAATAACATACCTCTAAACTCTCCCCTCTTTAACCTTTAACCTTTATAAAGTCATAAGAACATCATATTACATTAAAAACTTATGTTTGTTTCTTTACCCAAAAATCACAATCTCACAAAACTTGTAAAAACCAGTTTTAGGATTAACCCCATTAAATTCAAGATTAAACTACAAGTTTGAAGCTAAAATATGAGAACACTTACCAAGTAAATACCCCTCAAGGATAGTTCTTCTTTAAAAATCCTTAGAACTCCTTCCATCCTCTCCCCAACCCTCTAGTTATCTAAATACTCTCTCTCTCTCTCTCTCTCTTTTTCTCTCTCTCGTAGGACATAGACAATGTGACAAGATTTGCCTCTAGGAATAGATTTAAGAAAATCTTTCACCTTAATAACATACACCCTAGGTAATATTATTCCATGCTAGATATTCCACCTTAAGGGTTTGTAACCCTAGAATATTTTACCATATAACCTTTTATTCTAACATAAATTGCATTTCATTTCCTTCCTTTCTTGTTATCTTCCATAATTACTTTTCATTAACAAAATGTCATTCAACTTAATGTAATTTTCCCATTCTTATTATTTTTAAATAAGTCATCATAATTTACTTATCTCCTTTAATTTATTCTTATAAAATTTAGTAATATTTCCCAAAACCTTATTTTTTATATAATCTCAATAATGTTTTAAATGGGTATTATAATTATCCCCCACTTAAGAAATTTCGTCCTCAAAATTTAAAGTACCTGGTAAGAAGATGTGTGGATACTTCATCTTCATTGTATCCTCGCCTTCCCATATTTCTTCCTCTAGGCCATGGTGTCACCATAATTCTTTGACACAAGGTATAACTCTATTCTGCAAAATCTGTTCCTTTCTATCCAAAATCTACATCGGGTATTCTTCATATGCCAAATTTTCTTGTAACTCAATATCATCTACTTTCAAGATATGAGATTCATCTCGAATGTATTTTCGAAGCATTGACACATGGAAATGTTGTGTAGTTTTGATAACTCCGTAGACAATGCTAGATGATACACTATCGCTCCCACCTTTCCAATGATTTCATACGGTCCTACAAATCTCAAGGATAATTTTCCATTGCCCTAGAATCGCATTATCCCTTTCCACGGGGAAACCAGAATGAAAACATAATCTCTAATCTTAAATTCTAGCTCCTGATTCCGATTATCATCATAACTTTTATGTCGGATTTCCTGAATCAATTTCACTCCTTCTAAAGTTTGCTGAATCAATTCTGGAACCAAAATTTGACATTCTCCCATATCTCTCTAACAAATAAAAGTACGACATCGTCTCCCATAGAGTGCCTCATAGGGTGTCATACCGATATTACTTTGAAAACTGTTATTATAGATGAACTCAATAAGTGGTAAGTAATCATCTCAACTTCCCCCCAAAGTCTAAAACACAGGATCATATCCTCCAAAATCTGTATAGTGTTCTCAGACTGGCCATCAGTTTGCGGTGAAATGCCATACTAAATTTCAAATATGTACTAAGTGCAAGTTGTAAAATTGACCAAAATCATGAAGTGAACTTAGGATCTCAGTCGCTTACAATTGACACCGGAACTCCATATAATCGAATAATTCCATCCATATATAATTTGGCATATCGATAAGTAGAATAATTAGATTTGATGGACAAGAAATGAGCGGATTTTGTAAGCCTATCGACCACCACCCAAATAGAATCATAACTCCTTCTAGACCGAGGCAAACCAACCACAAAGCCCATGGTAATATGCTCACACTTCCACTCCAAAATGGGTAAGTTTTGTAACAATCCTGCGGGATGTTGATGTTCCACTTTAACCTTTTGACATGTAAGACACTTTGACACATATTCAGCTATGTTTTGTTCCATCCCTCTCCACCAAAAATATTCTCTCAAACCACGGTACAATTTGGTTCCACCCGGATGAATTGCATAAGCTGAACTATGGGTTTCTTCCAAAATATCATGCTTAAGTTTATCATCACTAGGTACACAAAACCTTTTACCAAATATCAAAATCCCATCATTACGAATTCCAAAGTCTGAAATTTCCCCCTTAAGAACTTTTTGTATAACCTCTTCCAAATATATATCTTAGGTGTGCCTGGGCACACTACAAAATACTTCAGATATTCATAAGGGATTACTAGGGCAACTACTCATCATCAGAGTTACTAGGCCATTCGTAGGGCAAGTATACCTACACTATTAATTCCTCGGGTTCCTCAATGTCCACATCAAAGTCTTCCTCAAAGTTGAGTGCTTCATCTACCAACCCCTCTTCCATCTCTATACCTAATTATTCTTCCCATTATTCGGGGTTTTGTTCCTCTTCTTCTAGTTCAACAACTTTGGGCTAAGGCTCAAGTTTAGGCTCCTCTTCTTCTTCGTCGAGGGCATGGACCCTGGACAGTCCTTCTCTAACATTAACAAGACTTCTTATTCCACCCATGAAATACTCTAATCCCCATTGTAGAATTGATTTTATGACCATGAGACATGTGTACTCTCTAATCTCTAAGAATCATTGATCATGGCTTGAATTTGTTGCTCTATCTTATTCATGCATTGCGTTGCAATCTATGCTACCACAACAGTTTCCATTGCTAATGCATTAAATAGGATCTATTTTTGAAGGACTTCTTCCTCAAAGGGCATCACTTCGTTAGGTCCCGACTCATGGAGGCCATATGAGTCATCACTAATGTACCCCTCATTGCTTTCCTAGATAGAGCTACACTATTGCTAGACATGTCTACTGGGCTCATGGCATATACATACTCATTAGCATCCTTCTAGTAATAGTGATTTTATATGCACATAATACGTACATCTCCAAGTAGGATTTATAAAATCTAAGTGCAACTACCGTGTTCATATTATTCTAACTCTGGGTTTTGTTCGGAATCCAATAACTCAAGCTTTGATACCACTTCTGTCATGACCCAACCCAACCATGGGCCATGGCTGGCTACAAGTAAACTCAGAAGTCCTAAAGAAATGAGCTAAGGGATTTCTTCACAAAATAAATGTAAATATGTGGAAGCATAACAAAATGCCTAGAGTGATGTGCATAACATAGGTTCTCATTGCCCGAATATTTGTTTTACAATGATGCAAATCTTGCCAAATCTTGTACAAAAGAGTACATCCAAAATAGCTATCTTCTAAACTTATCATATAGGCATCTTTATGCCATGCAAAAGGTTTTATAAAAATCCATAAGAATTATTCTAGAGTGAATCAAAATATGCCAAGTTTACTAGTTTTCATGAACAATGATATCTCAACAGATGAAACTCATTTTCAACATAATATTTATCTTTTAGCCGTAAGGTTTTATCAACATTTCCTGGCATCAAGGATCAATAATAATCAAGAGTTTCTGAAGTCTATAGCCTTCATTCCAAGTCCTTCGGTATATAGCTTATTTTATTTGATATTCTGGCATAAGTATCATTTTTTTCTTCATGGTACCAGCTATTTAGAGAGTGACCACAAAAAATTTATAAAGATGGCATGATATCACTCAAAGACCACTTGGCAATGATCCCATCCTTATTCTCACTATTCTGCTAGTATTAGATCCAATCCTAAGCACCTAGGATACCATGTCACTTTCCCATGTCATTCAATCATAAAAATCATTTCCTTTCCTCACTAATCCATGGCTATAAAAGGGAAAGTGCATGATTGCTCATTTTGTTTCATAAAGTAACATATTAACCATTATGATGATAATTAGCATGCAATCATACTTGGTCAAACATCTAAGCATGATTTCTGATAAAATACAAGTAATTAAGGCATATATAGTCTCACTTGATTAAAATTACAATTCTTTAACTTAAAACCTCCTTTAATTGATCTTGGGCTCCAAATTTGTTATAATATCATGGAATTTAATCATTAATTTTACTTCTCTTTGATAGAAGTGCTGAACTACTTAGCTCCTCTTAGTCAAACAAACTACACACTGTTCAAAAAGTCTCATCCAAACAACCCTTGTCGGACACTAGTCGTACTGCCAAATACATTCACAGTAGGCCGAACACTAATTAGGTCGAATAATGACTGGGTCGAGCAGTCCATTGGCCAAATGGGTTAGAGGTTTTAGTTAGTGCGCCTAGATATTGAGTAGGAATACCATGTTATATAAAGGTGGTCGGATTGTAATGGGGTTCCTTACCGGAGGTTGAAATGATGTTCTTAGGAGGCTTGGCCAATTTCCCGAAAATCGAAGGCATTGCCGGGCTGTTATAGAAAATATTCCAAATGGGCGAATGGAGCCAGATGGTCACAAGACATCTTGGTTGTACATGAGGTTGGCAAGGTCAAAGAGACTTCACTTAGAGCATAAGCTCAAGCGTATGGGTGTTTAAGGGATCTAAACATGTCTCGAAGGCCTTTCAAGCACTAAGGCATTTTGTCGAACACCACAATGGGTATTTCAGTATGGCTAAGCACTGAGTCTGGATGGGAGGCTCTTCCAAACATCATGGGGTATGTGTTGTATTGATTTGAGGTAGGCCAAGTCTTTGCCATACAAAACATGGGTAGATGAACTCGAGAACATGCCTATCAGAGCAAGAAAGGCAAGGTGGCAAGAAAATTTATGTTTGGCAAAACCCTAGGAGGGACTTCCAGATTGAGGTGGCTCAAGGGATAGGGTGGCCGAGCAATAGGGTGTTTGGTCTGAGTGCGGGGCCTATTGGCCAAGCTTAATAAGTTATAAGTATAACATGGTTGTGACAGAAGCCCTTGGTCGGATAAGGAGTTAAGGTTTACCTTTGCCAAGAAAAAACTAGGGTTGCCGAGATGAAGGATCCAGATGTTGATCTTGAGTTGAAAATAAGACTCTAGTTGGTCAAGCTTCTAGACAGAAAGGTGTTTCAAGGGTCGGGTGTGTGGCCAAGTAAGTTGTCGAATACTCATAGATTCAAAGGATGGACCTTCTCTCTCTAGAGGGATCTAAATATATTTGGAGGAGGTTGGTGTGTAAATGAATGCTGAAGATGAGTTTATATAGTGGAGGGGAGGCTTGGGTGCATTTAATGAGAGCATGACGTTGATAAAAGACTTTACAGGGCATTCAGACAATCATTTCCATGTAGAGGAAAGGGTGGAGTGCACGATGGGTCTGTTCGTGCAGTCATATCTGTGCCAAGTAGAAGCGTGCGACAACCATGTGTGTCAGCGCCTATTGACATACTTCCTGATTGGTTAGTCTGGCTAATAGGTCAGTTCGGTTGACAATCCGCAGTGCCCTGTCAACTCTAGTTGACAGGGATGGGACTCTTCCCTGAGTGCTGACCAAAACTAATGATGACCCCATTATTGGCCAAAAAATGATAGATAGTCATCTGGACTTCCATGTATTTTCAATTTGGCCCCAACTTTTTGATTCTTTCAATTTAACCCCAACACTCAATCTTTAATTCTACCATGGAATTTATTTTTAACCCAAAATATATTCCAAATAATTCCAAAAAATTCACCAAAACCTCAAAATTATAAATTCACATAATAAATATTTTTAGGCCCATTTTCTTGTGTCAAGGTTTCAAAGTTTAGGTGCTAAATATGGAGAAAACATTTTAGTCATACCATGTTCTGAAACACAGAGAGGAACACTAGGAACTTACACATTTGAAGGTGAAACCCATCGATAACGGATAATATGGAGGGAGGCAGAACCACCTATTACATGGAGATGATCTTTGGAGGTATTTTATAAAGAAAAAAATTCAAAGTCAATCTTGGACAATAAATGTATAGAGTTTATAGCTCTCGAATAGGGGAAACATCAGTGGATGTGTATGACAAGAAATTTATATTGTTTAGCCGCTTTGGAATGGATATGGCAGCAACCGAAGATCTAAAAGCTAGGAGATTTGAGGTGGGACTGAAGCCAAAAATGAATGCTACAGTAAGATTAATGAAATTACAAACATATTCTGAAGTATTTGATGTGTCTCTTATATCTAAATTCAATTTGAACAAGAAGAATAAGGCTATAGAAGACCAGAAAAGAAAATTTGGATTTTGGCCAAGGAGGTGGGCCGGTTAAAAATCTAAACACGGGTTATGCTGGGGTCCAAGTCAACGGGGAGGTTACATTCAAATTCCAGTATGTCCAAATACCAGCGACGACACTCTGGCACGTGTTTGAGAGTCGTAGGGGCATGGTTTTGATGTGGGCAACATGACCATATGATGAGAGGCTATCCGAATCCACCAAGAGTGACTACTATGTCACTCAAAACAACCAGTTCCGGATCACGACCATCATCAAGGGTTGATACAAATAGGAGGTGGTAGAGAGCATTTGCTCTAGTACCCGAGGATATACACAATGCCAAATTAGTGGTATCAGGTATTCTTACTATCTGTGACATGAAATCCTTTGTATTGATTGATTATGGGACTATGCATTAAATTATATCTACATCTTTTGCAAGTAAATTATATGTGGTATGTCAACTTTTGGCATATGAACTATGCATATCTCAGCAAATGAGTAGAGGTATTGTTGTTTCTACAAAATATAAGGGGTACAAAATTAAGACAGGGCATAAAAAATTCCAAGTGGATTTAATTCCGTTATACATGGGGCATTTTGATATCATATTGGGCATGGATTGGCTATCTGCTAACTATACCATAACTGATTGTATAGCTAAAGGGGTTATGATCCAAATCCCAGAGCAACCTATTTTTTCTTTTGAGGGGAAGGAAATCACACCACCACCATATATCATTTCTTATATACAAGCTTATTGGTTTAATAGAAAAGTGTGTCAGGAATATATTTGTTATGCATTAACTACAAAAATTGGGAAAATAAATCTTTCAGACATTCCAATAGTAAATGAATTCACTGATGTGTTTTTCGAGGAGTTATTGGGATCACTAGTTGATAGAGAGATTGATTTTACCATTGACATTATTTCGGGGTCCCAACCTATTTGTAAAACACCATATCGAATGGCACATTTGGAATTCAAAGCATTAAAAACACAATTACAAGATTTGTTAGACAAAGGGTTTATTATACCAAACGTATCACCATTGGGGTGCTAGTTTTATTTGTAAAGAAAAAGAATGGGATGATGCGATTGTGTGTTGATTATCGGGAGCTAAATAAAATCACTATCAAAATTAGATATCCTTTGCGTCAAATAGATAATTGATTTGACCAGTTGCAAGGAGCACATCTAAAATTTACTTGTGATTCGGGTATTATCAATTAAAAGTCAAAGCATAGGATGTGGAGAAAATTGCATTTCAAACAATGTACAACGATCGTGAATTTCTTATTATGCCTTTTGGGATTACCAATGCGCCAATAGTTTTTTATAGATTTGATGCATCAGGTGTTCAAATCATTTATGGATGATTTTGTGATTGTATTCATCAATGAGATTCTAGTATACTCAAAGAATTCTGAACAACAAGTTGAACATCTTCGAATGGTATTACAAACCTTACGAGAGAAGAAACTGTATGCAAATTTTAAGAAGTGTGAATTCTAGGTTACCAATATTGCTTTTCTGGTGTATGTGATTGATGAGAATGGCATATCAGTAGACCTACAAAAGATAGGAAATTTACAATTGGCCATGATTGGGTTCTATGACACATGTTATGAGTTTTCTGGGCTTGGAAGGCTACTATAGAGAATTTGTTAAAGACTTCTCTAAAATTGTGGCACTATTATTAGAATTAATCAGAAATGGAATGCCATATGAATGGATAGAGAAACGACAAAAATGTTTTCAAGAGCTAAAGAAAATATTGATTTCTACACCGATTATGACATTACCATCAGACATCGAGGGGTTTGTAATCTTCAGTAATGCTTCACACTAGGGTTTGGGCTGTGTTCTGATGCAAAATGAAAAAGTCATTGATTGTGCCTTATGGTAACTCAAACAACGTGAAAAGAATTATCCCACGCACAACCTGGAGTTAGTGACCATGATCTTTGCATTGAAAATTTGGTGGCACTATCTATACGGGGTAAGTTGTGAATTTTACACAGATCATCAAAGCCACAAATATATATTTACCCAGAAGAAACTCAACCTAAGGTAATGAAGATGGATGGAATTTGATTTGACGATCCAATACCATCCTGTCAAGGCAAATATGGTGCCAGATGTGGTAATCCAGAAATCCTCAGGTACCATGTATCATTTACTTACTTTATAATCTAATTTAATTATTGAAATGTAGAAAATGGAATTGAAAATTTCTATATTCGGTGCCAATGCTATATTGAAACCTTTTTCGTGCAACCAGTATTATTTTAGATGGTGAAAAAGGAAACATATAGAAGATCCCTTCTTGAAGAAAATAATTGATGAATTAAAGACTGACCCAAAATCAGTTATTTCTTTTGATTGTGATGTATTGGGATTCAAGGGTAGGATATGTGTTCTAGTTGTATTTGATATTCGACAAAAAATATTGATGGAGGCACACAATCACGATTTGTCATTCATCTAAGAACCACAAAGATGTATCAAGATTTAAAGGTATATTATCTTGAACAACTTGCAAAGGTATACATTTAAGAGATTATTAGATTGCATGGTACATCTGTAACCACCCAAAATTTTAAGAAACATTTTTTTTATACATTTAAATAAACAATGGGGAGTTAATAGTAGTAATCAAACGCAATACAATAGAACTTCTCATTACATTCTTCATGATACAATGTACAAACTACAAGAGTACAAGAAAAGAGTACACTGAACTACTAGCCACAACTGTAACGACATAGTACCACTAAAATAGTACAACGACCTGAAAACTGAAAAGGGGGGACAATGGTCCAAGGA
>NMUG010009116.1:0-11388 GCA_002855965.1 Monotropa hypopitys
TTATGGTTATTGAACTAAGAATGCTATCTTATTTTCAAAAAAAATTGAGAATATAGAATATGCACAAAGTTTTGTTTTTACATGGATGAACAAGATGAAATTGTTGATGAATTGTTATTATGAAGAAATAAGCACGAAAGTCCATACGACAGGGATTATAATAAAATAAAAGAAGAATGAAATTGAAATGGAGATGAAACAGAAATAAGGTGCTTATACGACAAAAGCCAAAATATAAAATTTGAGTTTTCATATGCTTATACGACAAAGGCATAAGGCATGGTTATTAAAATGCTTATACGACACAAGTATGATGCTACGAAATAAATATGCTTATACGACACAAGTATAGTGCTATGAATGAATAAACGCTTATACGACACAAGCAAAAGACTAGTTGTCTATGATGATGGAATAATGAATGCTCATACGACAAGGGCAAATGAAATAAAATGATTAAATAGTGAGCTTATACGACAAAGGCTAAATTATTGAATGATAAAGTGCAGATTTGGAAAATGAACATGCGTGTTAAACTCTGATTACAACGAGTAAGAAGCTGAGAAATTAGTAAAGTAATGAAAGCATAATTGTTGCTATTAAAATTTAGGCCTTTTGAGCCATATTTTAACTGAGGATCTGATCTTTCAGGAATGATTTTGTTAATCCATGAAACTTGTACTGAGGTATATAGTAATTCATTCTAGCTTTTTAGCTTATGCGTTTTCTAAAACCATTTCAGGTCAAGAGGAAGGATAAGCTGGCAATAGCGGCATTGAGATTTTTGGAGACTTTTTGTATTAATGTACTTTTGTTGTACTGGCTTTTATATGCGTGATGATGTACCTTGATGTATAAATGAGAAGATATGCACTGCTCTGGTTTTTGTTCACTCGTTTCCGCATATTTATATTATTAAAAAATTCCTCGACTCTTTTATCTTAGGCCTTTAGCGAGCTTGCTCGTTGGCCGGTCATGTGCTCATACTATGAACGGGATGGGTCGTGACAGAAGTGGTATCAAAGCTAAGAGTTGATGAATTTCTAAACAAGCTAGAGCCAGGAAGCAAGGCACGCACTTAGAACACAAATATGATATCTTGGAGATGAATTACGTTAGAGATGCATGCTAATATAGGAAATACTTATACTTGGAGTTTTGAAGCTATGTCTAGCAGCGACTCTGATCTCTCTAGCAGTGACGGCTACTCTAGTGACGATTCCTATGGTCACCATGAAGTTGGACCTCAAGGGGTAATTCCTTTGGAAGAAGATGTGATGGAAGCAAGGCTCATTGAGGATGCTACACACATGACTTGTAGCATTGCGACACAGGTTGCATATATGAATATGCATCGTACCGAGATGCAGATTCGGGCCATGATTGACTATCGTCTTAGGTTAAGAGAGCAGGCTTGCTCTATGGCTAGAGAATGGATTCCGCAATGGAGTCTTGATGAAATATTCATGATAGACATTGATGGCAATAAGGAGGTAGATGAAGAAGAATCGGAACCAGAGGAGGATCTTCTGGAAGAAGACATGATAATGGAAGAAGAAGACTTCGATGTAGACCTACAAGCAGGAGATGGTCTAGTCGACGTACCTCTCGTATTTATTGAAGACCTTGATGAAGACATGGAGGAAGACCTAGAAATAAAATATCAAGAATAGATTTCCCTCCTTATGAGTGGCCTAGCGACTCAGATGATGAGTGACGATTTATTAGTCGTGATATCCGGAGTATTTTGTTGTGTACCAGACACAAATACGCAATTATGTTTTTCTTGTCTTATGTAGAATGTGTTTCCATCTTTTGATTAAAATATTTCTGTCTTTTGATTAAAATATTTCTTTAAAATGGTTAATACGCGAGCAAATGGTCAAGAATGCTATGAAATTGCTGAATTACGTGATATGGTGCAGACATTAGCTGGAACTGTCCAAGCTCAGCAAGTCACGATTGAGCAGATGCGACAACAAGAACCTGTAGTTGAGCCGTTAGTGAATCACGAGGATGAAAGAGTAAATCATGCACAACAAATTCATAAGCTGTGAAGGAGTTTCTTAAACTCAAACCTCTAACTTTTCCTGGAGGGATGGATCCTATCAAGGCAAACGAATGGGTTGCAGAGTTAGAGAAGAATTTTCGTCTTCTTCGATGCACGGACCTACATAAAGTCGAAATCGCATCATATCTATTGGTGGGCGAAACCAACAGATGGTGGAATTTGAAGAGCGTTGTTGAACCCAACATGTCTTGGGAAAGATTTCTGGAGAATTTTCGGGAAAAGTTTATGCCTCGAGTCATGCAAAATGCTAAGAGGATAGAGTTTGAAAACTTGAAGCAAAGAGGAACAATGATAGTGGCTGATTACGAAGCAGACTTCACAAATCTTGTTGTCTACGCACCGTACCAGGTTGCAAACGATGAGATGAAGGCTCGGAAGTTCGAAGAAGGGCTTAAACACAAAATAAGAAAACTTATTCGTCCTTTTCAACTACCTACGTATGCTGAAGTTTTGTACATAGCCATCCTAGTGGAACAAGATGTTGATGAGGCTAGGCGATTTAATGAAAGGAAGAGAAACCAGAGCCAAGGAGAACCCAGCAATTCAAAGAAGGCGAACTATGGAAGGAATCAAGATAGAAACCAAAGAGGAAGGAATAATAACCAACCAAGGCAAAAGCCGAATTGTCCCAAGTGCGGGGAGAATAACAAAAGAGAATGCTGGGCAAGAGGGCCTACGGTGTGCTATGGATATGGTCAAGTAGGACATTATAAGAATGTTTGTCCCAATGCACTTCCACTTACCGGAGCAAATGCAGTACCTATTGGGAACCCAAGGAATAATGCTAATCAAGGCAACCAAAATCAGAGGCAAGGAAGGGCGTTTGCTAGGCGATCCCAGGAATGATGAGGGGATCATAGCAGGTAGAATTTTTATCTGTGGACTTCTTACATATGCGCTATTTGATTCTGAATTTACGCATTCTTTTATTTCTACGATGCATGCCGGAGAGATTGATAGAATTCATGAACCATTAGATTATGATCTTTTAGTATCGCAACCCGCAAGTAAGGGAGTCTTATGCTCAACCATTTTGAGGAACTGTGAAGTTATTATCGGAGGAGTATCAATGCTTGTAGATTTGATACCCTTAACCATGACGCATTTCGATGTGATCATTGGTATGGATTGGCTATCCAAGTTTAATGCGAAAATAGATTGTACTCCGAGGTCGATTACCTTTGAAGAGCCTAAAGGTGGGGAGACAAAGCTTAAAGGGGAAAGGGTTATTATACCACCCTGTTTTGTTTCGATAGCAAAAGCTCGTCGACTTTTGAAGAAAGGTTGTTAGGGATATCTCTATAGTATATCCACAACCTTAGCGAAGGATTCTACAGTGGCCGATATTCTGATAGTTTGGGATTTCATCGATGTATTTCTTGAGGAACTATCAAGAATACTGATAGACCGAGAAATAGATTTCTCTAGTGATGTCATACCCGATTCTCAACCGATATCCAAAGTACCTTATCGAATGGCGACAACCGAACTCAAAGAATTGAAGATACAACTACAAGACTTGGTGGATAAGAACTTTATTAGACCCAGCTCATCACCATGAGGAGCACTAGTGTTATTCGTCAAGAAGAAAGATGGGACATGAGGTTATGCATCGACTATAGGGAGCTGAACAAGATTACGATCAAGAACAAGTATCCATTACCGCGTATCGGTGACTTATTCGATCAGTTGAAGGGAGCACAAGTATTTTCGAAAATCGACTTAAGCTCAAGATATCACCAGCTAAAAGTCAGAGCAGAAGATGTAGAGAAGACTACATTTCGTACCAGATATGGCCATTACGAATTCCTAGTCATGTCATTCGGAGTAACCAACGCGCTAGCAGCATTCATGGACCTCATAAATCGGATCTTCACCGATTACCTTGACGATTTCGTGATCGTATTTATCGACGACATTTTGATCTATTCAAAGAACGAGGAGTAGCATGCAACTCATTTGGCAACAATTCTACAAATTCTACGAGAGAAGAAGCTTTATGCAAAATTCAGCAAATGTGAATTTTTGCTCGAGAGTGTTCATTTCCTCGGACACATCATCAACAAAGAAGGTGTTTCAGTGGATCCTCAAGAGATTGAAGCCATGATTAAATGGCCAACACCAACCTCGAAGTTCGTAGTCTTCTTGGACTCGCGGGATATTATCGACGCTTTGTCAAAGATTTTTCGAGGATTGCAGTACCAATAACGGAGCTTACATATAAAGGAGAACTTTTCATCTGGACTCAAGAGCGTGAACAATGTTTCCAAGAATTTAAGAAGAGACTTACGACATCATCAGTATTGGCTCTACCCAATGGAGAAGAGAAGTTTACAGTCTACATCGATGCTTCACATAAAGGATTGGGATGCGTTTTGATGAAAGATTGGAAGGTGATTGCTTACGTTTCACGACAGTTGAAGATACACGAGAAGAACTATCCTATACACGACTTGGAGCTTGCAACAGTTATTTTTGTACTGAAGATATGGCGTCATTACTTTTATGGAGTTACTTGTGATGTTTTCACCGATCATAAGAGCTTGAAGTACATCTTTACTCAGAAGGAACTAAACCTCAGGCAACACAGATGGCTGGAACTCATAAAGGACTACGATCTCAATATTCAATATCATTCCGGGAAGGCTAACGTGGTAGCAGACGCTCTTAGCAGGAAGCCGGAGAAATCGTACCTAATACACCTTGCGACGATTATTGTAGAACCATCGATTCTCAAAGAAATCAAGCAGCTACAGATGGAAGATCCCAAGTTGAAAAAGATTCGAGAAAACATCAACGATCAAGGGGAGTTTACTTTTCAAGATAGCACTCTCAAATTCAGAAGCCAAATATACGTACCCGACAAAGAAGAAATCAAACGGAAGATCATAGATCAAGGCCACAAGTTGAAGTTTGTAATTCATCCAGGGCAGACGAAGATGTATCAAGATTTAAAAAGATCATACTGGTGGATGGGAATGAAGAGAGACATAGCAGAATACGTCAACAGATCTCTGAAGTGTCAACAAGTGAAAGCAATGCGGCAGAGACCGGCTGGATTACTTCAACCCTTGCCTATTTCAAAATGGAAATGGGAAGATATTACGATGGATTACGTTATCGGATTTCCACGATCAATCAAATGCAATAACGTGATATGGGTAATAGTCGACCGATTGACCAAGTCAGCACATTTTATTCCAATCAAGAATACATATTCAATGCATCGAATGGCATCTACTTATCTACGAGAGATTATTCGACTTCACGGAACACCTGTATCCATCACGTCAGACATATATCCATGTTTTGTGTCTAGATTCTGGAAAGCACTTCAAAAAAATATGGAGACAATGCTCAATTTCAGCACAGCTTTCATCCACAAATGGACGGACAGTCAGAAAGAACGATTCAGACTTTGGAAGATCTTCTACGAGCATGTACGTTGGAATTTCAAGGAAGTTCGGAAGAACATTTTCCATTGGTAGAATTTTCTTACAACAGTTATCAAGCAAGTATTGAAATGTCACCTTTTGAAGCTCTGTATGGAAGAAAATGCAAATCACCATCATGCTGGACGGAAACTGGGGATGCAGAACTCACTGGACCAGAAATAGTGTAAGAAACGACAGAAAAGATCAAGTTGATTCAAGATCGGCTGAAGATAGCTCAAGATTGCCAGAAGAGTTATGCAGATTTGCGATGAAGAGAGATTGAATTCCAAGAGGGAGACAAGGTATTCCTGAAGGTGTCACCAATGAAGGGCGTTATCAGATTTGGAAGGAGAGGAAAGCTTAACCCTCGTTATATTGGACCTTTTGAAATTCTTGAGAGAATTGGACCAGTCGCTTATCGATTAGCATTAACACCCGAACTAGCCAACATTCACGATGTATTTCATATATCGATGCTTCGGTAGTACATCTCAAACCCATTGCATGTTCTGATTCAACCATCAATCGAGATTGAAAAAAATCTGTCTTACGAAGAGCGACCAATCAAAATCCTGGATCGCCAGGAGAAGCAGTTAAGGAACAAAGTGATTCCGTTAGTCAAAGTTTGGTGGGAGAACCAATCTGGCAATGAAGCTACCTGGGAGAAAGAAATTGATATACGCCAGAAATATCCGCGGCTGTTTATATGAGGTATAAAATTTACTTATGGATGCATCTATGCTCACTTATTCCTTATTTTAAAGTTTGAGGACAAACTTCTTTTAAGTTGGGGAGGATGTGAGACCCTGACCCTAAAAAATATTAAATATAAATATTTAATTGTTCAAATATGAATTTTTGAGAATTTAATTAGACTTGTTTAGCCTTGAGGTCATAAGAAATTGAAAAGAATTAAATTTAGGGACCTAAGTGAAAGAGGAGCAAAGTCCGGGAGCCTATTTGAGCTCTGACGCACACGGTAGGGGTTCAGCCGTAGAGGTCCGGCCATATGGAGGTCCAGACATGTCAGCTCCGGATGTGGCTGGCATCTCAACCATGTAGGTTGTTGTGTGGACAGCCACTCTGGCAGAAGAGGCCAAGGGGCTGAGTCGCGGAAGCATAAGCAACCGGAAGAGGACAAGAATCTTGGAGTGGGCTGAGGTCAGCCCAGCTTCCAGCCAAGAAAGGAGTGACGTCATGCAGCACTTCGGTAGAAGAAGCCAAGCCATGCGGCTGAGTGTGCTAAAGTCAGCAACTACCATCCAAAGCTGGACGGCCGGTGGGACCACTTTTTCACATGTGGAACCGTTTATGTGTGTAACACTCCCAAAATTTGAAGTATATATTTTTTTAGAAGTGTTAAATAGGTAAGAGTATCCAAATAAAAAGGAGTAAGGTGCTATCTACCACACACACACACTACTCAACACACTATTATTATATGAACGCTTGCGCTACTCTGATACAAATAAAAGAGGCGAATAGGGTTTTATAACACAACCTTGTACAACAATGCCCCAACTAAAAGAAAAGGCCAAAATAGGATTTTATAGATTAATCATGTACAACGCGGCCGACAGTAAGGAAGAGAAAGTGCTGAAACTGAAAAGTACGGCAACCTATCATCTACTGTCCAGTCCAGCTCCAAGTCCAATAAAGGATCCTGCAGCCACTCCAAGTCAAGGAGGAAAGGTCCTACAAAAGTAGAGGGTCAGGCACGACCGCCTGGTAGAGATAATCCATCTCCTAACGTCTATAATATTGGGGTGCACGTGAGTGACAGTGCAAGGAATGTAAATGATGCAATGCTATGGATCTCATTAGATTTAAAACATTTCCTTTCTATCCAAAATTCCTCATTTGACTCTTCGTAAAGAAAAGTAGTAAAACACTGTGTCTAACCACGACTCGAGACAAGAGAGCGAGTATCACAAACATTTTTTAAACGTTTGCCTAGACAAGGCCAAAAGGAGAAAGTGTCCAAGTACTACGTCCGACACAGTATAAACGATTCATTTCGTTACTTTTAAAACATTGGTTTATAGTATACCAATTTCCGACAATTCCCAAGGAGATTGGTTTATAACATACCAATTCCTTAACTATCAAAGTGACTCGTTTTCATCATTCCAAACGTATTCTAAGTGTTCCAATTACTGTTCCGCACCTTTTATACAATAAGGTCAATATCAAGTAATGTGTTGAGTTTCGGCTAATTTCCGAGATAGTTGGAGATCAACCAACTAACCGATGATTCCAAGAATTCCCCAACACGTTAGGAGGGTCCTGCAAACCCCCATTGCGCAATGTCGTAAGTGCTCCAAGTAGCCACTCAAGGTACCACAATCCAGCTACCCGAATAACCTAGCCAACTCAATTGATCACAAATTCGATCATTATTTAAGTGAAGGCTGAAGGCCAATTTCCAACAACGTGAATATTTTCCAACAACATGAATGTTTTCCAATCTTTCTTCCAAAACATTTCTTCTCTTTCCAAGATGTTTCATCCGTTCGCAAAATAATCATTTCGTTCGATCTATAATAAAAACGTGTCAAAACACCGTTTTAAACCACTAACCACCCAAGAGTGTCCAACAAGTCAATCTCCCCAATTTAGTTTCATAAAAACGACGACGGTACACTTTTCATAAAAATTTGGGGGTTTTGTAATCAATTTAGTAAATCGAACGATCAACGACCTAGGGAATACATACGATACTCAAAATCAAGCATCTGACGCGAACGACGACTCGAAAACGATAATTTCAAGAATACTTGAAAATCAACCAATTAAATTGTAACGCGAGAGGGGAGAAGAATACCGATACTACAAACGATAGGGATAGAGAACTCTACCTTGATTGGAGTTTCGAAAACAATCGCCGACAAGGGATTTGCTAGAAATTTCGGCATGAACCTGCTCAAAATAGGAGAACCGCACTAAGGCGCCAACAACAACAACAACAATAGCAGGAATCTGTTCACACCTCCTACAGACATAGTTTACCAATCTAGATTTTTGCGAGAATTAAAAAGAGTGCGCGGTATACCTGTCGACGCGACCACAAGCGGTGATCGAGGCCTCGAACGTCGTGCGTCGCAGAATATCGATGCTCGCTTAGACTGGCACCTAGAATTCAACCAACAGTCAATAATCGACGATGAACGATGGAACAAAGACTTACCCACTGACGCGAAGTCTCAATCGTCGCGCGACACTGCTCGTCGTCATTCGATAAGGCGCTTTCCTGCGAAACCCATGGAACAATCATCAGTCGACGCGAGTGAATTCCATACAGTCGATTCCTGCACGTACAACCAACTATAGCTAATCAGGTGCCCGCAAACATACAGTGATGCATACAATAAGCTCGCGTACATGAATCAAATGAACATTGTATGCCTCGTACAGTTGTCGATACACCTTTGCCGCGAACAACAGACTCAAGCCCGGACCACTGTCGTCGCGTGAATACCACCTGTAGCCGCGCACCGCCACCCGTAGCCAGGACCACCAACTGCAGACCGGACCACCACCTGCGCCGCCTAGCCGCTGCCACCACTGCGCGGGCCACCAACGCCACCGAGCGCCGCCCTCCTCCTCTCTTGCACCGCAGCCATGGATGAGAGGGGAGAGAGAGATGAGCGCGAGGGGAGGGAGGGAGCAGCTCCGAGAATGGCGCAGAGAGAGGGAGAGGGGAGGACTGTCGCGCCGGGAGAGGGAGGGCCGAGAATCGCCGGAGAGAGGGGAGGCGCCGGAGATGAGGAGGTCCGAGAGAGGGAGATGGAGATGGAGAAAGAGAGCTCGGAGGGTGGCAGCTATGGGGTTTCTTCCCCTTAGGGCTTTCGGTACAGAGCATTTCGGGAGGAAGGGGAAGGGGCCCGATCGAAATGCTCTTTCTCCTTTTTTTGATTTTATTGATATAATTAAAAGTAATTAGTTTAGATGATTTAAAATGCTTCACAAGGTTCGCGAACAACCCTCGACGATCAAAACGCAACCCGAATTTCACCACGACAGCTTGCCCGCACTCAAAACACAAAACCTCACAAACCAAGAATTCCCTCAATCAGATTGGACCGGTATAATAAAATATGAACTGTGGGGAACCCAACGGAACTAAAATTAAAACCCCGAAAAAGATTTAATTAATTGTAATCATTATTATTATTTTTTTGAAATGGAGGGGAAAATAACTAAAATTTCTGGAGTGTTACAGTGTCTGCCACAGTCCGGATCAATATTCTTGTCCTTCACCTATAAATATCATTCCATTTCCCTCCGTTTTGATACAACACTAACTAAGAGCAAGTATACTCTTCGTTTCTCTCTCTAGAAACTCTGTCTGAAGGACTCCAGTTCGAGAAGCCTTAAACCTTCATTTCAGGAGCTCGACAAGCTCATTTCTTACACTCTATTGTCTGACAATACATCTGTCGAACAGCCAATTATCAAAGTATTGTTCGGCAACTCTTGACCGTACAATCAAATCCTCCAGAAACATTCATTTAAGCTTCGAATATTATTCTCAGTCCGGCAACCACTTTCTCAGTTATCAAAATGCTCAGATCAGCCAGTTCAGCAAAGTTTTATTCCATCCGAACATTTCAGCAGATACCTTGTTCACATCAGAATCTGCTCGGCAAAATCATTTAAGCTCAAATCATTGGACCTTCGTCACATTGAACTCTGGCCAAATGTATAATTGCTATTTAAATACTTTCATGTTCGACAAAGGCCCTAGAATATAAACTGTTGATCGTCAAACTTGAATTTAAATCTTGCTTTAATAATTTTGCTTTGACAGACTCATCTGGAGTCTGGCCGCACACTGTTAATATTGTTCCTATGCGTGGCCATTCTTTTTGGTTTAGCTTGGCAGAGTTTGTGCTCGGCCAAATGAGCTCCGCCGCATATCCATTTGTCCTCTGCTCGGCAAAGCTAGCAATTGGCTAAGACTTTGCATGAACTGTTATTTAGCTCGGCCAAACCATATTCAAGGCTAGTCGCACTCCCATATGTGTATTGATTGATTTAACCTCATCACTGACCGAAGGAAATTGTGCTCGGCAGAAGTCAGTCCGTCCTTTGACTCTATCAGCTCGTCTAGAACTTGAGTTGTTCGGGTAAATGGCCCAAGACCCTTAGAACTCAATTTCGATCATTACGACCTATATTCAACTTAAATCAAAACCTTGAAAATCTGTATTCCACTCTGTACAAAATAGTGTCCGGACCAATACATGGCAGCTCGGTAACAGGTCAGTTGGCTGTATTTCTATTTGGCAGAATCTTGTTTATCAAACCTGAGCCTCTGGCAGCCTAGCTATGAGCAAGACATTGAATTTATGTCTAGGTGAGCCTCCAGACAAACTCACAGGCCTTCGACCAAAGACTTAGTTAAGTCTCTGCCAAGTCTGACAACTCGGCCAAGAGACCTCTGGTTAAGGTAAACCTTCGGGCAATTAGTAAGCCCTGAGCATTTTCCTCCTATGACTAGACTACTGAGCTCCGGGCAAAGAGCCTTCGGCAATCTTTGCTTCAACCAAGCTCAACTCGGCAATATTTTTGGACAGTAGCTTTACTTCGATAGAAATACTAAGATATGTTGTATTATTCAGATTTGGGTTAGATCAATTTTTTAGGAGAAAGAAGTGCTAAGAAGATTAAGTGAAACACGATTACCACTTTACTCGTACATTTCAAGTGATTTTCCTTTGAAATTATGTTTATGGTTATTGAACCAATAATGCTATCTTACTTCCAAGAAATTTTGAGAATATGGAATATGCACAAACTTTTGTTTTCACATGTATGAACAAGATCAAATTGTTGATGAATTGTTATTACGAAGAAATAAGCACGAAAGTCCATACGACG
>NMUG010009117.1:0-11391 GCA_002855965.1 Monotropa hypopitys
TCCCACCACATTTATGGATGTAATGATTATTGACAGTATTAATGTATGGCGGTTACCCGGTTACCCATGGGGTGATCAGAACGTTGTCGTTTCATTTATACTTTGGGTATCTTCACCTACTCCTGTAGCGCCGCTGGAGCAGGAGAAGCTGGGGGGCAATTGTGATAGGGTAAAATATGAGTGACACATGGCAGCACAGAATTAGCAGTTCGTGATGAAATTCAGTTCGGCCAATTTGGTAGTATTGCTCAGTACGATGAAAATGTCTCTTAAAGATGTTGACCTTACTGATTAGATTATCTATGATTAGCTGCTAACATGTCCAATAGGGAGAAGAACCTGTTCAGGGACATAGTTATCAGATTATGGATGATCTAGTCAGAGCCAATGATGAAAAGTTTAAAGCTAAGACCATTGCCGAGGTGACATTTCAGCCGCACACATAATCGCTTTGCCGCGATAAGGGATGGGCCGAGAAGGCTATTCGGGCAGTGCGGTTGTGAGAGTGTGCGGGCTGGGTTACGCGGATGTAAAAGCTTATGTGATCAGCACGGGAGGTATGTTTGCGCGGCAGAACCTTCAGCGCGGGATCTTAACAGTACGGCAGAACATATGTTTGGACGCTGGTTGGTTGTTCTGCGACCATAAATGCGTACGTTATGTTCATATTGTCAGAGAGAATGTTCCAATGTGATTAAATGAAGAAGTTGTAAAGATGTAACGGTTTTTGAAGACGAGGAGTCTTCTGTCCATATTCACTCCCCTCCATGATGAGAAATCAGGGAGTTGGAAGGTCACCATAAATGAGGAGAGTAGAGATACAAAAGGAGGCTTTTCTTCACCTGTGAAAGGTACGATCTAACTGAGTCTCTTGTTTTTTCCTCTCTTTCGATAAGGATTTCGTTGCTCCATTTGGGACTAACTTAATCATCGGAGGGCCTTCTAAGCCGCAGAGGCGGGGGGTCTTCTAACGATTTTTCTTTGAGTGCAGCAAGTTTACTACAGGTTGATTACAAGGAATTCATTAAGCAAGAAAGTCAAAAGTCCAGTTACTGAAGCATTCAACGACAGTGTAAGAATTCACCGTCGACAGTAACGTTGAGGAAGTGCTTTTGGACGCGTCATGATCGGGTCGGAGTGATTGCAAGCAGTTCTGGGCATTTTTCTGCTTTCTCGTCCGGATGAGGAAAGTTCATGTTCCGGACGAGGGACTAGTGAGTTTGGGAAAATGCTTCAGGAGCTCTGGTCAAGACGAGGATGGGTCTCGTCCGGAAGATTTTGTGTAGTCGTCCGGACGACGGATCTCCCGTCCGAATGGGGAACCAGAAAAATGTGTAAGATGGGGTTTTAATAAGGGGTAACTTGGTCCTTTTACCTAAAATCGATTTTTAGCCCTTAATTCGTCTAAGGGACTTTCTTCTTCTTCATTTCAACCCAAACCTCTCTATATATATCTATTTCCATTAATGGAGATCTCCCTTCTCTCTATAAATCGGTGCCCTTCCAAGCATCTATGGAGGATCTTGCAAAAAGAAACAATGTTCTTCTCGACGAGGGCTTTCCGGCAACCTAGGTATCGACGTCATCCTCTTGAGATTTCGGGTAAGTCGATTTTGAAAGTGGGTTTCTCATGTTGGTTCTTTAGAGACTTGTATTCTCATCGTCGCGATCTTTCCATTGATGTACATAGGTCCGTTGGTGCGGAGGACATTTTCTAGTGACTTTTCCGCCGACTTCTCCGGCGATGCTCCGGTGGGTAAATTCTTAAATCCTATTAAGTATGTGTGTATGTACATAGGGTCGAGTTGGTACCCTAGTATGTATAAATTTCATGTTGTTAATTAATGTTACATCGTGGTGGAATTAAGTGGTGATCTTGGACCCACTAGTTGTTTGATGTAATGCCCTTATAGGCTTAGACGCACCACGTATTCGACGAAATTCCCGTGAAGGGAACGGCTTGTATTTTGGAGGTTTGTAGGTTGATTGGTGGCCATCGGAGTTAGGGGCCACCAAGTGTTCCATGAATTGACCATGTGGGTCTTGAGTCGTCTCTTGGAGGAGTTGACATTGTTGGATTATCATAGGACTTGTGTGGTTGTGTGTTAGATCGCGTTGAGTCCGTATGATCGTCGTAGAGTCCACGGAATGTGGATGAGCACCAAAGGCTCGGTAAAATATCTCTCGAACGCGTAGTGATACATTATTTGGTGGGCTTGATAGTTTTGTTTGACTTAGTCGAAGTCAGATGTTGGATTTGATTAATGGACACCTTGGATATGTGTTCGGTCATTGGTGTCGTTTGGCTTGGTTGTCTCCCTTGGATGTGCCATGGTTGAGCTTGTGATTAGAGAACTAAGAAAGTGGTTCAATACACCCAAACGAATGTCAAATATGGAGGATGTGTCCTACGAGGCCTACTCGTACCAAATCTTGAATCTATCATTTAAAAGAAACGTGATCGAACAAATTGATGTGGAACATGCAATCTATATGGAATAGTGTGGAAATGGCCTTGGCCAGGCACTGTAACAATGATAAAAGAAAAGGAGACGAAAATGTAAACTAAAGTGTTGGCCAACCTCATTGGCTAGTTACTATGCGGGAATGGACTTGACTAGGGATTCTCGGCATAGTTAACTTGTGAATATGATGCGGGAGTGGACTTGAATAGGGACTCCCAGGATAATACTTGAGAATAATGATATGGGCCTTATACTTATATTCGGGAACGGACTTGACTAGGGGTTCCCGGTGTGGTCGCTCCACCCACGACATTGTGCACAATGGGGGCTACGTGAGCCCCCCCAACGGACTTTGGGGAAGACGGATTAGGTTAGATACTGTGTCGACGGGCTACTATTCTATACCTTGCCCTATCAACGTTAAAATAATAATTGTATAAATACGGAATGAACTTGACTAGGGATTCCGGGATTTATATTTGTATGAATATGAAATGGACTTGACTAGGGATTCCATGATTCATACTAACTTGATGATATTCGGATAACACAGAATGGACTTGACTAGGGATTCCGGGGTTTATCCTGTTTTATAAAAGAAACATGGTGTGGAATAGACTTGTAATAGAATCCCCGTGCACTTGCTAGTGTGCAATCAATGAATTAAGTGAAAACTCACACATGTGTTACCTTGAAATGGAAGTGGAATAACATATGCATACTTATGTGGACACTTGGTCTAGTTGTCCCTTGGATAGTATCCATTCATGATGACTAGTTGGAGTCACATTGTAGAGAACGGATATGGACTTACGAAGGTGAACAAGTATTGTGATAAGAATGGTGGGATACCCGGAACGTACTTGATTAGGGGTTCCGTGGTTTATCCATGTCATGAAATCAATGAATGGAAAGATGGAGAGGAAAGAAGTGAATATCTCAAATATCCAAAGTTGTATGTAAATCCAACACTTAACAATAACGATAGTTGGTGTGGCTTGCGACGTGAGTTATGGTTAGATATCTTAGATTTGCTATGGTTTAGAATCCTTAGTTTATCCTTGGAGTTGTTTGACCTTAGTAGTAAGGTTGGTTGAGCGGAGATTAGAGGTTGCATCGGTTGGACTTGAAATGTTGTACCCTTGTACTCAGTTGATGTTACGGCTTTGGTTAGATACACTTTGTTGGCGATACACCCATATCACGGTTTCCTTGAGTTAGGTTTACACTACGTGCACTTGGTTTCTTTACTGTTCTCGTACTTTGTTTGTGAACATGTAGGCACGCACCGCATGTGCATGCTTGGTAGTAGTTAGGAATTTTCTCACTGAGCTGTTGTTTGCTCAGACCCTCTTTCTTTTCCTTTTTCTAGTCTGTGTTGCAGGGCTAGACGGTCTTGGAATTGGAGTTAGCTGTTGGATTTTCTTGGGTTTAGTAGGATAAGTTCCAGTTGCAGCTTACACTTTGTACTTTAGCTTTAGCTGAGCCTTTGTACTTGCACTTCAGTTTCAATTGTAGTCGTGTACGGCATTTGTACTTTACTTCCGTTTTGTAGTTCCTGATTGTACCATGTATCATGTAATGAGAATTCAACTGAATATATCTGAATGGCAAGTAGTTGTCCCCTGCTTATTATTTAAACTTTTGTAAAAAAATGGTTTGAAAATCCGGGGCATGACAACATGGTATCAGAGCTTTCGGTTCAAATACCTTGGAATCATGGGGAGACACCTGGTCTCCATGGGTTCTCTTGGTCATTACATTGTTCTTCGGTCGTGTTTGTGTGATTGATGCGCTCTATCGCATCATGACCTTAAGTCTTTGAGGTATCCTATTTGTTGGTCTCCTTCCACGAATGTTGAGCTTCTCAATCCTTTGGAAGTTGAGTATTGATCCCTTGTGGCAAGTTCAGTGCCTTGTAATTGTTAAGTATCTTGGTATCCATACTCTTAGCATTCATGATGCATCTTTTGCGGTTTCCGTGTGGTTGTAGGCTCCTCTGTGCCGCTAGAGTTGAGTTTGTGATTAGTAATACGATGTGACTCGTTGAAGTGTTCGAAGTCATTGTTGGGATTACCCCTTGTTCTGTTATTCGTAAGGAAGAGCTTTGGTCTTGTTGGCAAGTGGTGTTAGGATTTTGGTAACTTTGGCTTCGGTTTGGTGGTTGGTAGTGCCTTGTAGAGCTCCTTAAGTTATGGTAGCTTGAATTTCTTTCCCTTTGTGATGCAAGTTCTCGAGTGATTGCTGTGGATTTGGCCTTATTGTCCCTAAGAGTTTGTATTTCCTTCGTTACTTTAGTGAAACTCTTGAGGCATTACCGAGGTTTTCTAGTGTTCTTCTGTAAGGGTATGACTCGTCGGTCATATCTCTTTGCGAGATTTAATTATGTGGGCCCATTTTGAATTTTGTATTGAGGAAGAAATCATCGGTGTTGTTTGGAAACCTTTGCATTGTTCCTTGCCCCGTTGGTCGGAAGGTGGAATCTTAATTGTGGTGGCGTGTCGCCTTAGTCCTTCATCTATGGACATGAGATGTAGACTAGCATTAGTTTCGTCGTCGGTGTTTTCCCTTATATTATCATATCGGTTATATACTTTTTGTACCTTGTGGTTTGGAGAGGTAAAGTTTGGCTTTAGCGGCATGGTAGGTTCAGTCTCTTGTGACTTGGTTATCGTTGGTGTTGAAATTTCCTATTGGAATCACTTAAGTTTGAAATAATTGGCTATTTTTTCGTTGTTGGGGCATGAGTTCCCTTGAGGCTATTGGGATTTAGGCACACCGATCCGTTTGAGTTTAAGTCTTTCTGTAGTCTTGTGAAGAACCTTGAGGCATCGCCGAGATTTTTGGAATACTTCTCTTTAAGGGGTATGACCCATTGATCAAACAAGAATTTTGTAAGATCTCCTTAGTTTTGTTGGTCGTAAGTCTAAGTTGAAGTGTTAGAGTTGTTTTGGGCTAACCGTTGGCTTATTGTGCGATTCGGGATGCATTTATCTTTGACCAGATGTTTTGTATTGTGGTGAAAGTGGTTAGGTTGGCCGTTTGAAGTCCTATATCCGGTGGTCGTGCGTTGTCCTTAGATGTGCTCGATGACCTAGTTGATTTTGAAATACGCGTGTGCGTGTCATGATCGTCTTTGTAGTTTCTCGTTAGATGATCCGACTGAGGCCAACTCTTGGCTCCTTAGGATTCGTAAGATCCTCCATTCGTTCAAAATTGTTAGTATTGGCCTCAGAGTAGCGCAGTGGAAGCATGGTGGGGGTACGATCGTGTTGGCATGTAGAAATATTTCTATGATCTCGAAATCACCTTTGGAGAAGAAATTCTTTCCCTACTTCTTTCCGTGTAAAGTTGCAATTAATGGTTTGAGAAGTGGCCTTGGATAGCGTGTTGGTTTCCCAACCTATTTCTCGATTTTGAATCTTGTACCCGGGCCACTAGGCTTGTGGAGTTCTAAGTGTAGAACGATGAATTCAGCTTGCAAATCTTATTTTCGCCTTTGTTCGTGAGTCGACGGAGTCATAGATTAACGTTCCTCCGGTTGGTGTTCTTGGGCATTGGATCGATGTTCCCTCTTGTGCCCGTTGCTTTTGTTGTGCTTGTCTTGCGACTAGTTGTGAAGTTTGTTGACTTTTGATAGCATCCGTCTGAGCCGTGTTCCATTCAAATGTAAGTTGTAAGACTTGTTTATTCTTGAATGGAATTTCTTTGACTCGCATCTTGCATGATGCATGTGGTGGAAATCTCTATCGTCGTGGTATTCTTGATCGAAATCCGATTGTTCCCTTCTCGATTGCGAGGTCCTAGTGGAATTGGAAACTTTCATTTCCGTTCGTTATGCTTTGCATTGAACGTGGTGTTGATCGTTGGATAGACGTTTGTGGACCAACGAAGTGCGTGTTTGATTGACCGTGGGAAAGTTGGGAACGAATGCATATTGTGGTCTGGACTTGGTGTGAGTTTAGTGTCATGCCATGTTGTTTGGGCTAGGCGCTTGCACATTTTGGCGTGCGTGGGTGTGTGAATATTTTTTGTTATGTGATATACGTTTGACGTGGTGAATTTGTTTGAGAAGAGCTGCCGGCCGGGGCATCTCAAAACAAATCACCAAGGTCATACGGTTACCACACTACGGTGTGTGTGTTTGGTGTGGTGTTTTATTTGGCTCGAGAGTTTGGAGCATAGTTATGCGTTGCATTTATTTTGGTTAGTTCGTGGGTGTTGGTGCAATGACGTGTCCTCGCTAGTTGTAATTTGCCAAGCATTCGTGCATAGGGCCTTGAAGTCGTGTCGGCGTATCGGCGTATCGGCGTGTCTATCGCATGTCAGCATATCGGCATGCCTATCGTGTGTTGGTGTATCCTTGGTGTGTCCTTGCATATCGGTGTACCCATTGGACGGCTATTGAATTGTGAAGAATGACAACGTGAAAATTTTTAATATGTGAGCTTGTAAGGTCAATGTGGGAGTGTTGACGTTTGTCGCTTGTAGTCATCTACTTCTTCTTCGCTCGATAAGAATCGCCGTTGAGAGTTGCATTTTTTTTGGTTCTCGAGGAGGTTTCCACTTGTAGGACCCTCCCTTCTTTTGATATCTCGATGAAATCGGTTTGTATTGGCGTATCCGTCTTGTATCGGGAAGCATCCCTTTAACTCTTGGCATGTTGTAATCTTGTGGGTTGTGAAACGCATCCTTGCGGAGTTGTTGTTGTGAATGGACCATTCGGGTTTGAGATGAAATCGTACCTTTACGTGCGTTTTTTAGGTGCCCGAGAGACCATAACAAATCCTAGCATTCCATTTGAAGGTGTTGTCATGTTTCGTATAATCCAAATCTTGAGAAGTTCGTTGTAAAGGTGAGTTTCGTTCATGATTCACTTGTTGAGGAGTGGAATTCTTTAGTTTTGATGGTTGAGTGGCTTGATTTTCTCCCCCTCTTCTTTCTTACTCAATTTCGAGGATGAAAACGACCTGGATTTTAAAATTCTTTTTTTAATTCAATTCTTTGATTTCAAAATACAATTCGATAAGCTTGAAGCGATATTGGTCTCATGGCAATGGACTCTTTCCCTCGGCTTGGGATTCGGGTGGTTGCTAAGCATTCGGCGGAGTCGCGAATCAATCGTTAATCATTGTTTTCATTTGTCATTTCTTTGGAAGGCCGTGGAATAGCCTTAGGATGTCAAGGGAATATAAGTAACGTTGAGAAAGTGCTTTTGGATGCATCATGATCGGACCGGAGTGATTGCAAGCAGTTCTGGGCATTTTTCTGCTTTCTCGTCCGGATGAGGAAAGCTCATGTTCTAGACGAGGGACCAGCGAGTTGGGGAAAATGCTTCAGTAGATCTGGTCTGGACGAGGATGGGTCTCGTCCGGAAGGTTTTGTGCGGCCGTCCGAACGACTTGTCTCCCATCTGGACGGGGAACTAGAAAAACATGCAGGATGGGTTTTTAATGAGGGGTAACTTGGTCCTTTTACCTAAAATCGATTTTTTTAGCCCTAAATTCGTCTAAGGGTCTTTATTCTTCCTCATTTCAACCCAAACCTCTATATATATATATATCTACCTCCATTAATGGAGCTCTCCCTTCTCTCTACAAATCGGTGCCCTCCCAAGCATCTATGGAGGATCTTGCAAGAAGAAACGTCATTCTTCTCGATGTGTGCTTTCCGGCTACCTAGGTATCGACGTCATCCTCTTGAGATTTCGGGTAGGTCGATTTTGAAAGTGGGTTTCTCATGTTGGTTCTTTAGAGACTTGTATTCTCATCGTCGCGATATTTTCATTGATGTGCATAGGTCCGTTGGTGCGGAGGACATTTTCCGGCGACTTCTCCGGCGATGCTCCAGTGGGTAAATTCTTAACTCCTATTAAGTATGTGTGTGCGTGTGTGTACATAGGGTCGAGTTGGCTAAATATTATATATGGATTTCATGTTGTTAATTAATGTTACATCGTGGTGGAATTAAGTGGTGATCTTGGACCCACTAGTTGTTTGATGTAACGCCCTTAGAGGCTTAGACACACCACGTATTCGACGAAATTCCCGTGAAGGGAACGACTTGTATTTTGGAGGTTTGTAGGTTGATTGGTGGCCATCGGAGTTAGGGGCCACCAAGTGTTCCATGAATTGACCATGTGGGTCTTGAGTCGTGTCTTGGAGGAGTTGACGTTGTTGGATTATCATAGGACCTGTGTGGTCGCGTGTTAGGTAGCGTTGAGTCCGTATGATCATCGTAGAGTCCCGGAATGTGGATGAGCACCAAAGGCTCGGTAAAATCTCTCTCGAACGTATAGTGATACCTTATTTGGTTGGCTTGATGGTTGTGTTTGACTTAGTCGAAGTTCGGAAGTTGGGTTTGATTAATGGACACCTTGGATATGTGTTCGGCCATTGGTGTCGTTTGGCTTGATTGTCTCCCTTGGATGTGCCATGGTTGAGCTTGTGATTAGAGAACTAAGCAAGTGGTTCAATACACCCAAACAAATGTCAAATATAGAGGATGTGCCCCCACGAGGGCTACTCACTGTAACAATGATAAAAGAAAAGGAGACGAAAATGGCCAACCTCATTGGCTAGTTACTATGTGCGAATGGACTTGACTAGGGATTCTCGGCATAGTTAACTTGTGACTATGATGCGGGAGTGGACTTGAATAGGGACTCCCAGGATAATACTTGAGAACAATGATATGGGCCTTATACTTATATTCGGGAACGGATTTGACTAGGGGTTCCCGGTATGGTCGCTCCACCTACGACATTGTGCACAATGGGGGCTACGTGAGCCCAACAGACTTTGGGTAAGACGGATTAGGTTAGATAGTGTGTTGACGGGCTACTATTCTATACCTAGTCCTATCAACGTTAAAAGAATAATTGTATAAATATGGAATGGACTGACTATGGATTCCGGGATTTATACTTGTATGAATATGGAATGGACTTGACTAGGGATTCTATGATTCATACTAACTTGATGATATTCGGATAACACGGAATCGACTTGACTAGGGATTCCGGGGTTTATCCTGTTTTATAAAAGAAACATGGTGTGGAATAGACTTGTAATAGAATCCCCGTGCACTTGCTAGTGTGCAATCAATGAATTAAGTGAAAACTCACACATGTGTTACCTTGAAATGAAAGTGGAATAACATATGCATACTTAAATGGACACTTGGTCTAGTTGTCCCTTGGATAGTATTCGTTCATGATGACTAGTTGGAGTCACATTGTAGAGAACGGATATGGACTTACGAAGGTGAACGAGTACTGTGATAAGAATGGTGGGATACCCAGAACGTACTTGATTAGGGGTTCTATGGTTTATCCATATCATGAAATCAATGAATGGAAAGATGGAAAGGAAAGAAGTGAATATCTCAAATATCCAAAGTTGTATGTAAATCCAACACTTAACAATAACGATAGTTGGTGTGGCTTGCGACGTGAGTTATGGTTAGATATCTTAGCTTTGCTATGGTTTAGGATCCTTAGTTGATCCTTGGAGTTGTTTGACCTTAGTGGAGGTTGGTTGAGCGGAGATTAGAGGTTGCGTCAGTTGGACTTGGAATGTCATACCCTTGTACTCACTTGATGTCACGACTTTGGTTAGATACACTTTGTTGGCGATACGCCCATGTCACGATTGCCTTGAGTTAGGTTTACACTACGTGCACTTAGTTTCTTTATTGTTCTCGCACTTTGTTTGTGGACACATAGGCACGCATTGCATGTGCATGCTTGGTAGTAGTTACGGTTTTCTCACTGAGTTGTTGTTTGCTAAGACCCTCTTTCTTTTCCTTTTTCTAGTCTGTGTTGCATGGCTAGATGGTCTTGGAATTGGAGTCAGCTGTTGGATTTTCTTGGGTTTAGCAAGAGAAGTTCCAGCTGCAGCTTACACTTTGTACTTTAGCTTTAGCTGAGACTTTGTACTTGCACTTCAGTTTTAGTTGTAGCCATGTACGACATTTGTACTTGACTTCCACTTTGTAGTTCCTGATTGTACCATATATTATGTAATGAGAATTCAACTGAATATATATGAATGGCAAGTAGTTGTATCCCCTGCTTATTATTTAAACTGCTTTAAAAATGGTTTGAAAATCCAGGGCATGACAGGTATCTTCGACATTCTCAAGAAACCGCATTGAAGATATTGCAAAGCGGTATCTCAGATCAAAATTCAAATACAGAAGGTCAGAGCACTGAGATATCGGTATCTCATAATACTAAGATATCGATATCTTGAGGCATACCAAAGGAGTGAACAAGATACCGTAGAAGATACCCTACTGACCCTAACCTAAGATATCGATATCTAGGACTGTCCCAAGATACCGCAGTGAGATATTGCAGTGGAGTATCCAAGATACGAATATCTAATGGTTCTGATGGAAAGTTGAACAAAGATCAAAACAAGCCTACAAAGACCAACAAATGACCAAAAGCAAGAGAAACTTCAATAAGGATCAACATGAACCCTAAAGACATCATTCTAAGGAATGCTAATGTAAAGATATGCATGAGAATAGAAACTCCAAAGAACAAGAAATCTTATGTCAAGATATGAAATATGCTGAAAATTGATGCGGAAGCTGTGAACTTACCTAGGGGGGTGAATAGGTAAGACGGTGGTCAATTTAAATTTTATTAACTTTTTAAATTGATGTAAACAATTTAATTAATATTTTGCTGAAACAACCACGCAGATTAAAATAATAAATCACATGCACAGAAGGAGGTAAAGAGGCAACGGAAGAGACACACAATATACGTGGAAAAAGATTTAGGGTCAAATAACCCTAAACCAAAAAACCACGGCCTATACTACGATTTTATTGCAATATTTAAGAAAAGTTCACGCATACAAGCAATCAGTAAACGAAATCCCAGTCGTGTTACCTAACCCCTATATGCGTG
>NMUG010009118.1:0-11389 GCA_002855965.1 Monotropa hypopitys
ATGGGAGAAGAGAGAGGAAAAAAAAAAGAAGAAAAAAGTATCGGTGGCTCTGATACCAAATTGAAGAGAAAATTATAAAAAATGTATTGTATTAGATTGAATTATAATCACTATACAATGGTGTATTTATACAAGAAGAGCATGAGCTCTTATGGAAAGAAATTAAATCTTTACAAGGAAATAAAGAAGGTCAAAGATACCAAAAATAAAGGCTCTAATTAAGGACAAAAATAATCCTAATTATTCTAAATTATCTTTATTTCCAACAGTAATAACTGTGTCTATTAGTATAACAGACTCCATTTAACCAATGCTAATCAATATTTAAATTTCTGTAGCCGTAGCGTCAAAAATGCCACCATGTGCCACCACATGTTAAATACGTGATCCATGTAGCTGGTGGCTGGCAAGAGTACTTGGGACAAATGTTTAGTCAATTCGACTTGAGTTGCTTCCCCGCAGCATACAAAGTCTTCGAAGTACATTCGCTACTTCTGATAAACCAAAAAAGGTAAGATCTCTGTTTAATGGAACAGGACAAATAAGACAAGGGGCAACTTCGAAGGAACAAATTTAAAAAAGTAAAACCTATCTTGTAGTGAAGAACGAAATTTGACAATCATCCAATTTGGCTATCCACATGGAGATATCATTCCTCCATTGATCAAGACTCCCATGTTCGGGAAGGATCGTGATCACCCGGTGAGAATGCGTCTCACACACAATATCAATTCTAACAACTGATCGCAGAGATGATTTCAATCTGTAAATGTGAATCTCGAACCTGGATACAACGTCCCCTCAGTGCTATTCCAAGACTGGCTTAATCAGAAAACGATTTGGTTGTAACAGGCATTATTGAGACATGATTTGATCGAGGAAATGTCCTGTCAGGCACACCTACAAGAACAAAAGGCCCACCAGATTCACCAATCATTGCCGGTAAACCGCATAACACCATTAAACAAATATTCCCAACTGCTCTCCATTCTGAGTGCATGGCACGGTAGCGGATAGTTGCAATAGCAGTAGGGCTTGAAAGTGTCTCCAACTCATTACTAATCTAGTGCAGAAACTTAGGAAGGACCCTACCTAACCAAGACAATATTCATTGCCTTATCTTTCAGTTGGTCTTCAGTACAGCACATACTGTAGACAGATTTTCCTTTCCCGCCTACGGTGATGAGGAATGCCACCTGCTCTTGAAAGAGTCATTATTGCATCGGGAAAGAATTGATACAGTCAAAAGAGGTTGGGGTAGCACTTAACAGGCCTGGAAACATTGTTTAAGAGTGGGGATTAGCACAATGAGCTATTAGAGCCGAAAGTTAGGTATATGTATTTACTCCATCTTTCCAGCATGGTAGCACACTGAATTCACAGGACCAACACTACAAAACGGCTGTTCCTAGAACCCACAGAGAAACAAGACATGGTTATAACTCATCACGAGATTACCTATGTTAACAGACTTGTTCTTTGCGTCAGAGGAGCTTGTTAACGAATCGCACTTGGTGCGTCCAAATGTGCCTTCAGATCACCATGAAGTTACCTCAGGGGTCAAAGAAAACGACACTGGAGGCGACTTCCATCAAAAGTGATCCTTTAATATTGAGAATTTTGTCAAAACTCCTTCCAACAAAGTCAAATTACAGAAATTTCTTTTCTAAATTACCAAAAACATATTTGCAGAACTCACATTCACATTGGGCCTTCACCCTAGGACCACCTTTCCAAACAAGCACAAATACCTAAGTTATGAAAAATATTGGCAGTGTCCGACATTATAGAATTTGATGGTAAGAACCTCAATCAAATAAGAATTCAAGATGAAGCCTCCACCACTTGTGTGACCAACTTTGATTGACGATGTACCATATAAATCAGGAAATCTTTTTCTCTAATTTCAGCTTTGGGTGCTCATAGCAGAGGGGTACGGAAGATGCTAGTCAGTAGAGCTAATAACTTAGGTTGTGAAAAGCAAAGTTTAATTCTTACCATCTCATCCAACGTGATAGATGCATTATATGTGCGGAAAACTTTAGCTGTGAGACCAGGCATGAGTTCCTTCAGATGAGCATTCAATATACTGGTATCCAGTTCGTCAAATAGATCATCACCACCGCTTTTTCCTGTTTAAAAATACGAAGAACCTCACAGGTCCCAATCACAAGATGTAGTAAGAAACATTTTGAGTCACGAGGCCATAAACTAACCAGTTCTGAACTGCTGAATTGCCTTAAACACAGGAAGTTCAACTTCAACATCATTCTGGTATCTTATTGAATCTTTACCCAGGAAGTCAAACTGGAAAATAAGAAATGAAATAGATTTCTAGTAAACCACATTAAATAAACAACATGCCTTGTTAAAGCTTACGGAAGCGACAAAATACTACAGGAACCTATGTAGCACGGACACGGACACGGACATGGACAAGGGACACGGGACACGTAAATTCTAAAAATTTGAGGACACGAACACTGCGGAGGCACGCCAAATAAATATAATATATATGTGTATATATATCACTGCGGAGACACTCCAAATATATATATATATATAATATTTCAAAATCAAAAAAATGAACATCAATATGGCAATATTCAATAGAAACAATACAACCATTCCAATTAGAAAAAAACATCCATTTCAATATTCAAAAAATCAATATTGCAATAGAACTCACATGAAAGCAAAAAAAACATCCATTCTAATTTTAAAAAAGACACGGGAGCACATGCCTTTTAACCAAAAATCAGTCTTCAGAATCGTACTTTTTCCCTTATATTATAAGCTTTCAGTATTATAACTTAATCAGTGATGTTTCCATCGGTGTCCAAGTTGAAACAAGGGTGTCCACATGGTGTCCAAAACTTCAAAATAATATAATTTATTGGACACGTGCCCCCGAGTGTTCCTCAAGTGTCGGTGTCCCATACGTGTCCGACACGGACACGACAAGCAATTAGGAGTGTCTGTGCTTCATAGTCATGAACTAATTCTAGTTTCATAGCATACAAACCATCATAAGTCATTTAAACTTTCAAAACCTCAATATAATAACCTCTCAAACTTGTCATATTAGTTTAACTTCTGCTGCCACTAATTCCAGTCTTTCTCTGGACATCAAATATGTTGTACCTTCAAAATGTTTGGAGTAATTGGTTCTACATTTTCTACTTTCAATGTGCAGCAACCAACAGTATCAGCTTCCTCATCATCCTGTAAAACATACCAGACAATTATATATACATGTATGCATGAACATAATGAAATAAAACACTGTTAGCCTTCGTAAAACAATCTTCCATACTGTGTTTCCCACACAGTGAAGGCGTTCCGCTCCAACCAGCAGAGCCTTTACCATTTACCTCTTGCAGACTTTACTGAACTATGATGGATCGGGAAGTGAATTTAAGTATCTTCCATAAACAACAAATGTAAAACACAAGCACAAATAGGAGAAGACATCTATGCACACCATACCTTTTCATTGCCTGCCCTGAGAGCTAGTTTATCAATAAGATAGGTCGCAACCGCTATTTGCTGTTTTATGACATTCTTACTTGCAAAATCTTTTGTATAAGCTGATCTGATCCCTTGTATGTAATCCTATAACCGGATAATGAGTATTAGACAGGAAGGTACTATTATTTTTTTCTAACGCAGAAATTGACACTCATTGAATGCTTAGAGGTTGAAACATTTATATAAAAACCTTCAGAAGCCTTGCTTTCTCATATTTCCCTTTGTCACTTTGACCTTTCAAGGAACTGCTAGCTCCCAAGGACACATACTTGAATTCCCTTGAATTGATTGGATCAATCCAAAAAGCTAGCCATGTAACAGTGTTGTCATGCCTTAATTCTTTCCATCTGCGAAGATCAGATATCTTTGAAGTTTATTTGCAAAGAAAACATCTTAAACAGAGATAAAATTTTGATGTTTCTCCAAAAAAAATTGTGCCAGAAACAACACCTTTCACCAGGGATAGGGCATTCTGGAATTGGGGCATCCTTTCCAATATTTATAGTAATGTCCCTAGGACGAATGCGTTTTTTCAGCTTACCCATCTGGAGAACAAAAACCAAACATCCAAAGGAAGTACTGAATTGAACTTGAGAACTGTTGCAAAGTAGTATATATACAGGTACAACATATCACATATTCCATTTCAGAAGATTTAAGTTATTCAGTAATGCTTAGAACCTTTGGGTGCTCTCCACGGCCTCGAAACAACCCAGGTGGTTCGACTCTGAAATTCCCAATCTGCAGTTTGGGAAGTGATCATGAATGCTTGGAGGATAATGAGAAGTTGAATCCAAAGCAACTATAATATGCCACAACTAGCAAACTGATACATTTGACAAGGATACGTACCCGAACGTATATTATGTATGTTTGGATGACAGGTTGCAAAGAGCATATGTGGGAACGCAGTCCCAGGAATCATCTCTCATAATCAGATTGTTGTATCAATACAATATTGTTTAGATTATTTAAGATTTCTTTATGTGAAAATGGTCTAATTTTAAATCGTAGGCTATTTTTTCTTTTGTTTTGTTAACCATAGAATTCTCTAGCCAACAAAAATACAACTCTTGAATGCGCTAAGAATGTAAATCATATTCCATCTCCAGTCTTGTCATCTAAACATACCCTTGCAAAACAGAAATGAGAAAAATACACAGGGATTTGCTTTAATACAATAGAAATATGCATATTGTGAACAATGGAATAAAACAAAATTACAATAACATTCACTTTATATTACAAATCTCAGACATAGTCACTTGTCTATTGTTGAAGGCGCATGGTATCAAAGCTGTAATGCCTATGCTTCAAAAATAAATTGTTGAGGGAGAGCACATGAAAACTTTATGGAGAAGAAAAAAGAGCTTATCAGGAATGAAAGCAATCCTCCAAGACTACCTCAACTACAGGATGTGTCAATGTCTCGTAAATCCCCCAAACAAACATGCACCTACTGTTTGAGAGTTTCCAATTCAGAAAAAAAATCGCACAAAAGTTGTCGATTTGTCAACCACCTAAGCTGAAACTTACCAAACAACTGCTAAGCGATAAAAAACAGTTCTCTAGTCTGGGAAATCTCATCTGAGCATATACACAAAATAGACAACAGCTTCACTTCAATGTCTCACTCGTTTCAAATCAAATTTCCTTTTCAATAATGGCATACTTTAAAAGAGATAGAAAACAAATAGAAAAAGTTGGGGTGGGTGTGGGGTGACCTAAAATAAACATGTAGTCACAATCAGGCAGCACACCCAGGTTTTCTCTAAAACGACATCAACTTAAGAAAATGACGATGGAAGCAAATATATCACATAGTTTCTGGATTGCTAAGACATGATTAGTAGAATCCCTAACCAAAGAAGGCATAACCACCCCAAATTCCAAAGCATGATACACAGTCAAGGCTAGTGGTAACCTTCTCCTTGACACCATCAACAATAGCCCACATGTACTTCTCCTCTTGTTGCAATTTTTCTTCTTTCAATGACTTCTTCTCCTGCGTGAAGAGCAACTCTAGGATTGATAAACAAGAGTACATTTATATAGATCAATCCTTCTCTGAACAGGTGAGACAATCATACAAAAGTCAGTAAGAAGAAGAAAAATCAGTTATCATGAGAACTGTTTTACCGAACATCTGAATATACCTAACATCTGTAATGGATAATAGTGTAGGCCATGGAAATTGGAAACGGGTATCATTATGTTAAACAGAACTAATACTTGTCGAAAACTTACAGAAGAAAATATTGTCAGATTACAATTGAATAGCATCTTACAAATTACCTCAAGTGGAGTTTCTTGTTCATGGCAGACGACCTATGCTCGAACGTATTAGGTTTTCAATCAAAAACAAAAAAATGTGTCCACTAATTCTGAAGGATACTGTTTGTCCTCTGTACAAACGTGTTTTTGGATAGCCAAATGCAGGGACAACATTCAAGACAGAGCAAACATGGAGTGCAAATAATCCCAAAGATGGGTTCCTTCCCAGTACATCCCTCTCAAGTCCAAACGCATTGATAACAAGGACAAGTGTGTTTACTGTACGCAGAACACCTCTAAGTCTTCAACTTCATAGAATCCAATGGGTAGTAATAGGCAAAGAGATGCGCGGCAAACAGTAAACTAAATGACAAAATGATCAACTACAAGTCTACAATTTTCCACTGCAAGAATCAGAACCAAGAGTTGTTAGGAAATAATAATGTTATTCCTTTTGATTTGTATTGATTGCCTTACTTATTAGCCATATACTTATTTAGGCTAGCCATTATTTACTTTCCTTATAGGATTGTTTCTTATTTATTTCTTTTCCTTATAGGATAGTTTCCTTTTACGTGTATTTCCTAGTCTTTATAAGACCTTCTCTTGTAACATTCTAATCATCATTGTGAATAAGATTTTTCTCTTCTTCTCTCTCTATTTTGCAAATTCTATCAAGAGTAATTCAACGGAGCAGGGAAACCACTTTAGATGTGGGTCAAGTTTATAGAGCAAATACAATCATAAATTTAAAGAGACTGGATAGTGTTTGTCAAATGGTGAATTCCGGAAACCAACCCAAGGAAAGCAGGAGCATTTTTTTTATCAAGATTTGAAAACTCATTTAGCTAAAGTTCCAGTATCCTTTAGAGATCGAGGATCCTTTCAAATTCCAGTATCACTTTGCAGCATAAAGACAGAAAATTTTACACAAGGAACTTACTTCTGCACTCATTTGCTTCTTCTTCTCCTTTTCCTTCTGATGCCAGTCATATATCGGGGTGAAATCACAATCTTCCAACCTCTGAATTACATGATTTTTTCCAAGAATTTTTCTCCAGTCATGCATAAAATTCTCTTTGAATTTAAATTTGGCCATGTACTCTGTATCTAACATCACTGCAAACATTGTTGCAACCTGCAATATAAATTCAACAAATAAAACAGATAACCTGGAACTGAGGAAGAGGAATGTGGGAACGGACGCGATAGCAGCTAAACCTGTATGCAAAGCTACACAATGACCAAGCAAGGAGGAGAAATTGATAGGATATACATGCCAATAAGAGAGCGGGAGAGAGATGAACCTCCTCTTGTTCGAGAGTCAAATTAACTGGCTGGCCCTTGTAGAGTATTTTAACCCCGTGAGGCTTGTATGGAGGCGGGAAAATGACACCGTTGTGAACCAAGGTAGTCCATTTTTGTCCTTCACCGGAGCCAGGTGGCACCTTTGACCACTTGGAGTATTTTGAATTTTTCACAACTTTCTTGGACTTATTACTCTCTTTGAAAGAAGACGAAACAACTTTAGATACTTTTTGTTTTGCAGCTGCCGATTTAGTACCTGATAAATTTGCCTTCTTCAATCTCTCGGAAATAGGAACATAATCATAATCCACCTCATCTACCTTTGATTCTGCTTTCATGGATACTTGCTTATCGATGATTGGAGTGGACCCATCAACAAGCTTTGGCCTTGTAACTGAAGTCTGACATAAAGATCCCCTGCCTAATAAAATTTTCATCTGCAACCTCTCGGACATAGGAACATAATCATTATGATCCTCATCTACCTTTGATTCCGATTTAATGGATACTTGCTTATCAACGGTTGGAGAGGATCCATCAACAAGCTTTGGCTTTCCAACCGAAGTCTGACTTAAAGATTCTCTGCCTAATAAAATTTTCATCTGCAACCTCTCAGACATTGGAACATAATCATTATGATCCTCGTCTATCTTTGATTCCAATTTCACGGATACTTGCTCATCAACAGTTGGAGTGGAACCATCAACAAGCTTTGGCCTTCCAACCGAAGTCTGACTTAATGAATTCCTGCCTAATAAAATCTTCATCTGCAACCTCTCGGACATAGGAACATAATCATTATGATCCTCATTTACCTTTGATTCTTCTTTAACAGATAGTTTCTTTGTGATAGAAGACGGTCCATCAACAAACTTTGGCCTTTTATTTGAAGACTGACTTAAAGACTTAACCTCGGGTACAGATCTCTTGTTCAACACTATAGAGGATTTCTTAACTTGGTTAACTATCATGGTAGAACCATTTTGCTGAAGTTTTGGTGCCATGGGTTTATTTTCATCAAACTCATAGGACTTGCTACCAGATGGTCCTGTGTTTGACTTTGACTGATATTTTGATGACACGGGAATTTCATCATCTGGGTCTTCGCCTTTGACTCTTGGTGCTTCAAGTGGTTGTGAACCCGGAGTAGAGGTGTTTGGCCCTTTGTTGGTGTTGGGGCTTACCTTTTGTAATCCAGCAGAGAATCGAGCACTCAGTGGTTTATTATCTTCTGAATCTTCTGAATCTTCAGAATCACTATGTGGTTCACCACAAGAATTATTCATCTGCTTCTCCTTCTTCACAGCATATGATGTATTTTGTGGTGATGCATCGTTTGACTGATGCGCTGCCAAAGTTGACACTTTTGAATCAGCCACTGGCTTCTTCACGAGTGATGCCTTAGCAGAAAAATTTAAGGTTTTTATGCTTGCTGAAGCAGATTTTGATGCTGAACCCTTGGAAGATGAAGTTGACTCTTTTGGACTTGCTGCAGGAGATTTTACTGGTGATGCCTTGGTGGATAGAACTGGCATGCCCTTCTGGGAAATGGAGTTCTGACCATTGGAAGGACTTACTTCAGAGACCTGCTTCTTTAACTCTGCATCATGCCTTTGAGATGATAACTTTTTTGGTACTGAGTTCAGATGATTCTGCTTTGATGATGTGTTAATACGCCTGAAAACTATGGGCACATCATCGTCGTCATCAATCTCGTCCATCATTTTTCGTTTCACAAACGTCTCAGCAGCCCCATTGGCATGTTATATGACATCAATTTCTGAAAGCATAGCTATTACGATTTGTAAATTTGGGAAAGGAGCGCTCAAAAAGATTTTATTAGGAACGATATAAACACAAAGTTTCCTTTACCCAAAGATAAATAAGAAAATTACAATCCCAAAAGCACACTACCTGATAATCTACAAAATCAACGAAGGGTAAAGCAATAAACTCAAACTGAAATGAAGAACAATTGTGGAGGAAAATCCAACTTCAAACTCAAAACAAAATATCAGCCCCCATTTTTCTTTCATATTGATTAGACCACCACCCCTGAGGAAAAGTTTGAAGCTTATATACTCTGGTAAACATTAAATCATTCAATTATATTGATATGTGTATTAGGAAAAATACCAGATGCAAAACACTACTTCAGGTTACTTAATACCTTGTTTTAGTAAAAAAGCATACCATAAAAAACTGACAAGGACTGAACTTCTTAGGAACCGTAAAACCTTTCTCAACTACTCTGTTTTTTTCTAGATCAGACAATTGACAACATATCATGCAAAGTTTTGCACCCTATAATCAACATCTCGGCTGCAGACATTCTTCTTGTTTATCTTTCATATAATGCTAGCTCTACTGAAAAGTTATAAAATGGAAGATTCTAGAACTTTTCCATTTGGAGCACAACAGCATGCTGCTACCTTGCAAAGGACTATTTCAAATCCAAAATAGCAATGTACATAATTGCTGCTGAATTGAACTGAGAGTAGTTGAACGTGAAAGGCAATCTCAAGGTTACAAACTAACCATTAAATGAATAGCAAGCTATCCCCAATGAAATGAGCATGAGTCGAGACAGTTTTGCTAGGAATGCAACCAATCTAAATAGATCAACTATCACCACAGCTTAACTTGTTGCTGATTCAATATAAACAGAAAGAACTTCGAACCAAGAAAATCTTTTAGAGCTTGTTTTATAAGTCAGAATAGATTAAAAATTCCACAAGGGCCGAGTGTTGGGAGGTTGTGAAATGGTTTTGGGAGTTCAATGGTTGTCAACTCTGGGGCCTATTCTTTGGGATTTTAATAATCTGACTATGCAATTCCAGTTACAAGAAAAAACACTAGTTTTGAGGCAGAAACACAACTGATGGTTGAGCAGGTAACGGTAAGGCAGTTAGAGAGGACTAGATTATGTTCAAAGCAGGGTATCATGGCCCAGTTGTGCATCCTGACAATGGAAAACTAGACTCATGTGAACTCTGAAATAGAAGTAATTTTGCAAGAATTCTATGATATATTTGAGGAGCCTAAGATATTACCACAACAAATAGTGGTTGACCATAAGATACCCCTTAAGTTGGGCAGTGAACCAGTACATGTTAATCCCTACATAAAAAAGAATGAAATTGAGAAGCTGGTTAAAAAAATGCTTCAATCGGGAATTATTAGGCCTGGTGTGAGCCCATTTTTCTCACCAGTTTTGTTGGTTAAAAAAAGGATAACACTTGGCGTATGTGTGTTGATTATAGAGAACTGAACAACATGACAATCAAGGACAAATTTCCAATTCCTATAATAGATGAGTTATTACATGAATTACATGGAGCCACTGTGTTCTCTAAGCTGGGTTTGAGAGCAGGCTATCATCAAATTAGAATTTTCCCTAAAGACATTGAAAAGACTATCTTCCGTACCCATGAGGGTCACTATGAATTCCTGGTAATGCCTTTTGGCTTGACCAATGCCTCATCTACATTTAAAAGCCTTATGAACAGCATATTCAAACCTCATTTGAGGAAGTTTGTTCTGGTTTTTTTTTTTTGATGATATTCTGGTTTATAGTTGTTCATGGTCTGACCATTTAGCACACGTACATACAACACTGTCTATCTTGAGGAACAACCAGTTGTATGTCAAGAAATCTAAACGTGCCTTTGGAAAGAACAACCTAAAATACTTGGGACACGTTATTTCAGACAAGGGGGTATCTGCTGATCTAATTAAGTTAGATGGGATGAAGAAATGGCCAAGGCCTGCGAATGTCAAGTCTTTTAGGGGATTTCTAGGCCTCACTGGCTATTATAGAAGGTTTGTTCAAGGGTATGAAAAATTTGCCAACCACTCAATGCACTACTTAAAAAGGACTCATTTGAATGGACTGAGGCTGCAGAAGAGGCTTTCCAAAAGCTTAAGGATGCTATGACAACAGCTCAAATTCTGGCATTACCAAATTACTCTAAAGAATTTGTGATTGAATGTGATGCATCATGGGTTAGTATAGGGGCTGTACTTATGCAAGAGGGGGACCCCATAGCCTTCATCAGTAATGCTTTAGCTCCAAAACACCTAGGATTGTCCACCTATGAGAAGGAACTACTTGCAGTGGTATATGCAGTGCAACAATGGGGACACTATCTCTTGGGAAGACATCTTTTGATCAAGACTGACCACTTAAGTCTGAAATATCTCTTGGATCAAAAGATTACAACTTTGATGCAGCAAAAGTGGCTTACCAAGCTACTAGGATACGACTATGAGATAG
>NMUG010009119.1:0-11389 GCA_002855965.1 Monotropa hypopitys
ACTAGAGAGGGAAGAAGGAAGGTGCAATTTGAAGCAAATCGGAAGTAGAACCCTTCTACAATATTGTTCTTAACGCGAGTAAGAAGATTTATACCAACTTTGATTTTTAATTTCGTCCTTGATTAGAGGTAGATTAAGGGTTTTAGAGTTAATCTCGTTTTTTGATAAATTCCTAGATCTACTCTTTAAACTTCAAATTCATTGGGGTTTTGTTGAAGTTTGATGCTTAGATTTACATATGTTGGTAGTGTCAATGATTAGAACACTTGATGAGGGTTGAATTTGGTTATTGAGGGTGTAGGATCGAAAAAGATTAGAGATGGGTTAACAAAATTTTTTGGAAAATCATTTTCTGAAGAAGGGGTACCGGTCCCCGTGTTTGTGGGGTACCGGTCCCCGCTGAGCAGCTGGGCAAGACATGGGACGGGTACTGGTCCCTTGAAAAGGCGGGTACCGGTCCCTTGTGATCAGAAGGTTGGGGGAATGGGAGGGTACCGGTCCCTTGAAAAGGCGGGTACCGGTCCCCATTAAGGATTTTTTGGCAGATTTTTGGGGGTTTCCCGGGGGTTCGGTTATGGACCTAAGATGTGTTTGGAAGGTTTTAGGAGTTAATTAAAGACTCTAATAAACTGTTAAAGACCCTTAGTTGGTCAGTTGATTTAATTTAATGCTTTCATTATTTTCTTGTCAAGATTATTTATCCTGTGGACTAAAGTTTTTAGTTTGATTGACAGGGATACTCGAGGAAGGCATTGAGGCCTCCCTCAAGGGCAAGGAAGAGGTTTGAACCAGGCAAGGAAAAGGTTTGAAACAACGGTGCTGGTGAGTGTAAGGATGTAGTATTTTTAATTGTACGTTCACAATGTTGTTTAGTTAACTGTTGTTATGACATGAAAAGTTATCGGTATAGTTGTGGTGAATAACACTTGAATGCATGATGACATGATTTGGATGAGATGCATGGACATAAATGCATGATGAGAATGATATGCATAGCCATAAATGCATGAGTTGAGTTGGAAAGCATAATATGCATCTATATATATTATGCATGCCTCCGTGGGACGGGTGGTGTTGCTGGCAGTTTAGTAAGGCCAGTGGTTGGTAACCAATGTAAGTCCAACGGGTGCGTGGGACGTACCCCAAATTTTCAGTGCGCGGGGCGTACGAACTACTACCTATAGTAGTAGCTATTTCCAGGGCATGGAATGCTCAAATCTTTTGAAAAAGGGCTTTGGCCAATCTATATAAAGTATCATGCATGAGTTGCATTGTGGAATGAAAGTCATAACTGCTCATATTCATTGGTTATTTGTCATTGATATTAATTGTGTTCTGGAAGTTAAAAATACTATATTCACACTCTGTTTCCTTGTCTTTGGCTTGGAAATAGGTTCGGGTTAGCGGTCCACTACAAGGCAGGTGGTCATTGGATGCTTGGCAGTGTTTGAGGAGCTAGTGCCATAATCGAGGAGGACTTTTGGAATATTTTATCTTGTGGCTCTTCTTGGTTTCTTGGTAGAGTTTACTGTTTCACATTTCAGAGACTGTTAATGGAAGAATTGTAATAGTTAGTGTTTTCCGTTTGCTGATCATTATTTTGGAATTTTAGAGCTACAGCACATTTGGGTTTTATGTTTGAGGTTCAATTATCCTCGATACGTAATATTAACACTTTCTACTTGAGGATTTATTTATTAAAAGAGTTTAAATTTTAAATTTTTGTGTATTTATAAGTTTGGGATGTTACAGAATGGCTACTCCAATATCCATGACGACACGTAGGAGGGATCACGACATAGGACCTCCCACGGGATGTTTGACTCTCAAGCACAAGTCACGGGTCAAGAGATAACACGTGGATTAGAATTCAGTTCTCTAGGCCGACTTACACTCATCGGGCGACATGGTACAAGCATGAGTCGTGCCATCTTATGTCGACGGCCCATCAAATAGGTCGACAACCCTTCGTTGGACCTGAGATGAGAACTACATGTTCCTAACCCCTACGAAACCTCAAGATGACAATTCAATAGCAATTGGGTGGTTTTTAGGTGAATTCATTCACTAAGGCATTTTGTCGAACACCTAGCGGGAACATCGCACCAAGCATGCGTCGTGTCATCTTATGTCGACGACGCATCAAAGTGATTAACACCGCTTGGCTAAGACCCTAGGTAGTGAATTCCTACACCCTAGGCCACTACATTTTAACCCCAAATTCGGAGCATTCAAACACAAGTCTAGACCGGGGTGCTTGTCACCCCATGGCCAATCCTAGAGGGTTACTCCCTCATTAAACTACCACAAGCATAAAACACATGAAAACACAACACATGAAATTGAAATACAATTTTATTACACTTAACCCTAGCAATATAGTACATAGATAGAGAGGAGAGAAAACCTTACATCGTCAAAGCTCGGCAAAAACTCCAAAACACCATGGATGTGCCCCTAAAACTAGAGAGAATGTGGAGAAGAAAAAGGAGGAGGAGAGGGAGGCTCCGCCCTCAAAACCTAACCTAAAACTCATACAAAACATAATAGGAATGTCTCCGATGAATTTCCCAAAGCATATATAGTCCCCCACTTAAAAAGACCAAAATGCCCTTAATGAAGACAAAATCTACAGAAAAATACATCGTAGACCGGTCCACCAAAAATGGGTGGACCGGTACCCGTTTGTTGGTTGAGATGACTGCAATTCCTAGACCGTTCTGCCAAAAAATGGTGGACCGGTACACGTTTTGCAGTTTGGTCCTTGTTGCTCTTTGATGCGTCTCTTCGATAGCTTTCCAACGCCATATTATAAAGGGCAATCGGAGATACACAACAAAAGTTATGCCCCTTTTACCGCATGACTATGCATCAAATGGCTCCCAATAATCTTCTTTTGTCCAAAATGGATCCCCAATGGCTCGGGGACTCCCGGGGTCTTCTGGACTCATCTGAGGAGTGATAAACAACCTGTACAAAACACAAAAACTAACAAACAAGATTAAACACATATGTACAAAAACATAACTAGCTAACAAACAACTAGGAACAAAAAACTAACTAAAATGAGCAAGATTGGCACACACAAACTACAATATTGTGTGCCAATCATGTTACTCCAATTCCTTCACTTCTTTCCTGTCATCTATTCACAACCTTTGTGAGTCTCAGTCATATACAGAGGCTGTCCATGATCCTCTTTGGCAGCAAGCTATGGATGAGGAGCTATTTGCATTGCATAACACTGGTACTTGGGATCTGGTGGTGCTTCCGCATAGTAAAAAGGCTATTGGTTCTCGTTGGGTCTATAAAATTAAGACAAACTCTTATGGTTCAGTCGAGCGTTACAAATCCCGCTTGGTTGCAAAAGGATTTGCTCAACAATATGGCATGGATTATGAGGAGACTTTTGCTCCTCTTGCAAAGATGACTACTATTCGTGCACTCATTGCAGTGGCCTCTGTTCGTCATTGGCATATCTCTCAGTTGGATGTTAAAAATGCATTCTTGGACGGTGATCTCAAAAAAGAACTGTACATGGTTCCTCCTTAAGGTGTTGCTCACTCTTCTGGACAAGTTTGCAGACTCAAATAGGCATTGTATGGTCTCAAACAGGCTCCTAGAGCTTGGTTTTAGAAATTCTCTTTGGTGGTCACATTTTTTGGCTTCTCTCGTAGCCATCATGATTAGGCTTTATTTATAAAGTCCACTTCTGTGGGCCGTATTATCCTTTCTTCGTATGTGGATAACATGATTATCACAGGTGATGATATTGATGAGATTGCTGCTTTGAAGATTCAGTTGGCACATAAGTTTGATATGAAGGACTTGGGGTCTCTTCGCTATTTCTTGGGCATCGAAGTAGCCTTCTCGCCTAGGGGTTATTTATTGTCCCAATCCAAATACACGGCAGATATTCTTTAACGAACTCGTCTATCAGACACCAGGACTGTTGATACTCCTCTGGAGCTAAATGCTCGTTATACTCCGACTGACGGCACTCCCTTACCTGATCCGACCTTGTATCGGACTATAGTTGGGAGCCTTGTCTACCTTACTATCACTCGTCCTGATATTGCACATGCAGTCCATATTGTTAGTCAGTTTGTTACCGCTCCGACCACAGTTCATTGGGCAGCTGTTGTTCGCATCTTGCGGTATCTTCGTGGGACTCTTTGCCAGAGTCTTCCTTAGAGCTTTCTGCTTATTCAGACGCTGACTGGGCCGGTGATCAAACTGACCATAAATCTACCACAGGGCTTTGCGTATTCTTGGGTGATTCTCTTATTTCTTGGAAAAGGAAAAAATAACAAGTTGTCTCTCGTTCTTCCACTGAAGCAGAGTATCGTGATATGGCCTCTACCACCAATGAGATTGCTTGGCTACGTTGGTTGCTAGAGGATATGGGTATCACATTCTCTGGACCGACCCCTCTTCACTGTGATAATAAAAGTGCAATTCATATTGCTCATAACTCAGTTTTTCATGAGCGGACAAAGTATATTGAGATTGATTGTCATACTACTCGTCAGCAACTTGATCGCGGCACGATTTCACTGCCCTTTGTCAACTCTTCTCTCAAATTGGCGGATTTCTTTACGAAAGCTCAAACGGTGCAGCGATTTCGATTCTTTGTTAGCAAACTCTCGATGTTGCGTGCGGCGGGATCGTGAGTTTGAGGGGGGTGTTAGGAAATAATATTATTTCCTATATTATTTCCTTTCATTACTCTTGCCTTCCTTATTAGCCTTGTAATTATTTAGGCTACTTTCTTATTCTTTTAGATTAGTCATTATTTTTTTTATTTCCTTTTCTTATAGGATTGTTTCCTGTTGTTTTCTTTTCCTTTTCGAATCATTTTCTATTCATATTATTTCCTTGCCTTTATAAGGTCATCCATTGTAATATTCTAGATACACTTGAATAAGATTTCTCTTCTTCTCTATCTCTATTTTGTAAATTCTATCAGTTTCAACCAAGGAACATCTCTCAAGCCATGGGTTTAGCAAGGTTGCAAGAGTAAACAGTAGAAGCCTCTAAGAAATTCAAATTTCAACCCAGAAACACCACCACCAGTTACACACCTAATGTTATTCCTAGACCAACAGAACCACCTTTACGTGTCAGAAAATTCTGACAGAAAGAAATCGATGATAAAAGGCAAAAGGGGTTTGTGTTTTAACTACTATGAAAAATACTTTAGAGGTCATGTTTGTAAAAAGAAGCAATTGTTTCTGTTGGAAGCCGACAATGAAGAAGGGGTGTGGGATGATGGTGGAGTTGATGACAAGACATCAGAAGGCATTTATGGCGCCCAAGAAGAACCAATGATTTTTGTCCATGCCCTTTCTGGAACTCTATCTCACAGAACTATGAGGTTAGGGGGACAAATCAAGAATCTTCCCATAACCATCTTAATAGATTTAGGAAGCACCCACAATTTCTTAGATCCAGTAGTGTCCAAGAGAACAGGTTTAGATGTTCAACAAACATCCCCCTTAACAGTTGTAGTGGCTGATGGTAGCAAGCTCCAAAGCATGATAACGATCAATGGATTTCAATGTCATATGGAAGGAACCGAATTTACAACTAATGTGGGAATGTTACCACTTGGGGGTTGTGATATGGTACTACGGGTACAATGGTTGTCTACTTTAGGGCTTGTCTTGTGGGATTTCAAAAACCTTCAGATGGAATTCACTATTGCATGAGAGAAGTTTGTGTTGAATGGGGGTAAATCAGTGGAAGTGCAACAGATCTCTTCCACCTCCATGTAAAACCTTCTCAAGAAGAATGTTCAAGGAGTCTTAGCATAGTTGTGCAGCCTACAGCCAATCCCTACTGATGAGGTACATCCTAACATTGCTAAGATTTTGCATGATTTTGTTGACATTTTTTATTTACCTAAAGGATTGTCTCCCCAAAGGTCTCATGACCATAAGATTTCCCTTAAACCAGGGAATCAACCACCAAATATTAGGCCATATAGATACCCATATATTAAAAAATGAGATAGAAATTTTGGTCAAGGAAATGATGGAAACAGGGCTGATTCAGCACAGGGGTAATTCAGCACAATGTGAGCCCTTTTTCATCTCCTGTTTTGCTACTTAAAAGGACCATACCTGGAGAATGTGCATAGATTACAGGGGGCAAAATAAAGACACTATCAAGGACAAATATCCAATTCCTATTATTGATGAGCTTCCTGATGGACTCCATGGATCCCAGTTCTTTTCGAAGTTAGATCTCAGGTCTGGTTATCATTAGATACGTATGCATCTCTCTGATGTGGAAAAGATCGCTTTTATAACTCATGAGGGACATTATGAATTTCTAGTCATGTCATTTGGTCTTACCAATGCTCCTTCTACTTTTCAGAGCCTTATGAATGTTATCTTTAGACTTTTTTTGAGAAAATTTGTGTTGGTCTTTTTTGATGATATATTGATTTATAGCAAGACATGGCAAGAACACTTAGTACACTTGCAAAAAAAACTTTAGCGACGCTCAAGGATCACCAATTGTTTGCGAAAATGTTGAAATGTGCTTTTGGAAATCTCAAGTGGAATACTTGGGACATGTTATAAGTGGTCAAGGGGTGGCTGCTGATCCAGCTAAGATCGAGAGTATGACTACTTGGCCTAGACCACAGACCCTCAAAGCTTTAAGGGGTTTTTTGGGGCTGACTGGCTACTATAGGAGATTTATTAAAGACTATGGGAAGATAAGCCAACCACGTACTGATATGATCAAGAAAGATGCTTTCAAATGGAATGATACAACTGAATTGGATTTCCATCAGTTAAAACATCTCATTACCACTACACTAGTTTTGGCCCTTCCAAACTATCACAAGACTTTTGTCCTTGAATGTGATGCTTCTGGCAAAGGAGTGGGGGTTCTTATGCAAGAAGGGCAACCCATAGCCTTCTTTAGCAAGGCTTTATCTGCAAAAAACTTAGGCCTTTCTGCTTACGAAAAAGAACTTTTGGTTGTTGTCATGGCGATTACTAAATGGAGACATTATCTATTGGGCAGACATTTTCTCATCGGAACTGACCACCAAAGCCTAAAATTTTTAGTAGAGCAACGAGTTACAACCATTTTACAGCAGAAATGGCTGACCAAACTACTGGGGTTTGAATATGAGATTGTCTACAAGTGTGGAAAGGAGAATAGAGTTGCAGATGCTCTTTCTAGACAAATGGAAGACAATGTTGTTGGGTCAAAAGCTAATGTCTCATCCTTATACGTGGTAGTCTGCGGTTGGGTCCAAGATCTAAAAAACATTTGGCAACATGACCCTGAAATTTAGAAGCTCATTATAGCATTGATTCAGAATCCACATGCCCATCCTCATTACTCTTGGCAGCATGACATGTTGTACTATAAGGACAGCTTGGTGGTGGGAAATCTTCTTTCAGACAAAAATTGATTTTGGAGCATCATGGTACTCCGACTGGCGGACATTCTGGTGGTGAAAGGACTTATCGAAGACTTACACACGATTTTTATTGAAAGGGTATACAGAAGGATGTGCTCACCTTTATTTCAGAATGTGATATTTGCAAACAGAATAAATATGAAACAGTAGCTTTTCCTGGCCTTTTTCAGCCACTCCCAATCCCAGAAAGGCTTTGGAGTGATATTTCAATGGATTTTATAGAAGGCTTTCCCAGCTCTTCCAACAAGTCAGTTGTCCTCGTCGTGGTGGATAGACTAAGCAAGTATGCTCACTTCTTGCTCCTCCAGCATCCATATACTGCCTCTTCCGTGACTCAAGATTTCATGGACAATATTTTCAAGTTGCATGGCTTACCTACTTTAATAGTGTCTGATCGAGATCCAATCTTTACAAGAAATTTTTGGAAAGAATTGTTTAGGCTTCAAGGCACTCAGTTGTGTCTAAGTTCTGCATACCATCCTCAGTCTGATGGTCGTCAGACTGAGGGTTGTTAACAGGTGCATTGAGGGATACATTAGGTGCTTGTGTAGTGATAGGCCCACATCATGGGATAAGTGGTTGTCTATGGCTGAGTGGTGGTATAACATTACTTTTCACATTTCTACAGGAGTAACACCTTATGAAGCCTTATATGGCCAAAGTCCTCCCAGTCTTAAATATTATGCTCCTGGTGGAACGTCTGTGGCCGCTTCTGAGGCCATTCTTCGGGACTGGGATGCCATTCTCAGGTTACTTAAGGAGCATTTGACCTCTTCTCAACAGCGAATGAAACAATATGCAGATCTGCATCGGTCAGAAAGGGAATTTGCAATTGGCGATTGGGTCTATCTTCGACTGCAACCTTACAAACAGGCTTCTCTTGCTTTGCGTAAGAACACCAAGTTAGCTCCCAAATTCTTTGGTCCATTTCAGGTTGTTCAGCGCATTGGTAGTGTTGCTTACAAACTTGATTTACCTGCAACTTCAAAAATTCATCCAGTGTTTCACTTCTCTTTGCTCCTCAAGAAGTAGCTGGGTACTGGTGTGCTTTCCCATCCTGTCTTACCACCTACTGATGAGGAGGGTCACTTGTTGGTGGAGTCTTCGGCTATCTTGGACAGACGGTTAGTTTGACGACACAATAGGCCTCATACTTTGGTGTTGGTGCAATGGGCTAATATCATTCCGGAAGATGCTATGTTGGGAGTCTTGGGTGGATCTGCACCAATGTTTTCCTAATTTTCAACCTTGAGGGCAAGGCGTTTCTCAAGATTGGGGGAATGATAAGAGTGGGTCCAGCTATGTGAATGACTTTAAGTAGAGGGATCATAAATGTAATTAGGAGGAATTTGTTAGCAGTTTATTAAAATGTAATTAGGAGTTTGTTAGCAAGTTTCTTAGCCAGAGTCTGTATAAAGTGGAGAGAGTCGGGGGTGGAGTGTGTGTTAATGAATTGTGATTTTTTCCTCTCTTCTCTCTCGTACCTCATTTCCCTGTAATTCATCTTCATCCCTGTAATTAACAAAGCTGTAACTCATTTGCCATTTATTACTGCTGGTTTTCATTGAATAAAGCACCCTCATTTCCATTTTTTAGTGGCAAATTTATCACATTTGAAGTCAGAACTCGGGACTTAGACTTCTTTTAAGGAATATGAATGAAAAGCATGCGAGTACACAAAAGGTAATGAATTGGCCTCTAGAGTGAAACCAGCTGTTTTGGTTGTGGGTTTGAACTTGCGGCCATCACCGTTGACCCAACTCACTCAATCGGTTCTCTAAAACCAAAATTTCCAAAGAGCACAATTTACCATCTAATTTCTTTTTATGATCGAAACTGTTCAGTTTGTGAATATTGATTCCGTATACAATCTTCCAAAAATAAACCTTAATGGAATATGCATTAGTGCTTGATCTGAGCACTAGGTTCTTGGTCTAAAGTTCTAAACAAAAATTCTAAACCAAAATAAGTAAAATTCAGTCAGATTCTTATCAATATTGCATTAAATTCATTTTTTGTACGATTACTTGGCAATTAATAGATACAAAATGGACGACTTTCAATCATTGCAATAGGACCCGATACAGGCTCACCCCCCACTTTTTTTTGGCTGCAAAATCACAATGACAAGTAGAATACATTTCCTAGATCATTAAAGAGAGATGACTATGCATTTCCAAATCATGGACATGCTTACATAAACTCAAGTCAGTGATCTTGTGAATAACAAAAAAAACTACACAATGAAAAGCAAGAGGGTTACAATATTGAGTTCCGTACATCAAGCTAGCAAAGCTAATAGACTATATCTGGAATTTGCAGTTGAGATGCTGCAACTGATTCATTTGGAGCAGAAACAGTTTTTGCACTTCCCACTGCTTCACATTCACTATGCCGCAACTGCTCTGAATCTTGATCTGGGAAAACTTTCAATTGCAAATCTGGAGCAATATTATTCACATGTAACCATGTCAGTTCCCACAAACTACCTCCACCAAGGGCACCCCTCTGCACAAGAACTCCCTTGCTCTTCATGACAAGCAAGGTGTTTTTGAGAAGCTCAGGGACAAGTTCCTGAAGCTTCTCGCTTTTCTTCCCTCTGACTTTCACCTTCATGTACTTCTCCAGGCGACCCAGCACCCCCAGCCATAATTTGCAAAAGGTGTTCATCTGTGATAGCTCTTGGACTAACTGCAGAAATACAGTAGAGAGAAGATTCAATGCGAAGACTAAGGTCCCTTCCATGTTCCGGTAGTCTTTTTGGGAGTGCCCCTGGGAAATCTCAAGCAAATCATCAAGCATTGTGAATATGACCAGTTCAAAACACTGAAACCACAAAGTCTGGGGTACGCTCACTTCGTCCACTCCCGTCAAGCACATTTGCAAAGATAAGAGCGCATGGTTCCGAACTTCCTCTCTTTGGTCCAAACAAACTTTTCTCAATCCCTGCACTAGCCTCAGCCACATCTCTCTTATATCCTGCAACTTTTTCACAGCCTCTGGTTTTTCTCCCAAAGATTCCTTGGTTTCTTGGGCCCACCGTGCCAAACAAGCAACAGAGCCCGCCATGAGATCAAGTGAGCGCACAGACTGGTCTGCATGTCCAACACGGGACTCAGCAAACTGCCTCGCTGCGTCAGCGCAGAGGACGTAATTGGCCGGCGACAAGTGGGCCCCATCAACCATCACAAACGACAGGGCATCGAATCCAGTGTCGAAAGCCTGCGGGTGATGAGCTGTGATGGAGAGCAAGGACATGATCATCCGCCACTCTGCCGGCAAACGGATATGAGCAGCATTTGCTTTTACCAGACGACTGCCATGAAGAACAAGAAACTATGCAATCAAAATCACGAATGTTACAATTTTGAGTTCTATACACCAAGCAGTAAAGCTAAGAACATCTCCAATATGCTAAGCAAATGAGACATGTTGACCATTTGAGCCAGCATAGGCAAATTTTGTGCCTCCAACAGGCTAGCAATTGCCTAGACATTTTACCCATTTGTATTTGGGCTGGCTAACTATTGTCAGCCTTCGGAGGCTATGCAGCCAATTGTAAAGTGCCAAGCCATCCCCCGATATCATTTATTGACGTGTTTTTTTGTTTGTTTACTTTAATCAGGTAAAATGTATAGTAATGTTGAATGCATAAATAAGAAAGTGGTTATGCAAAATAAATATTGTACTCTTTTCTGTACTTTGACCAGTCAAAATGCATTTTAGTGTTGGAGATCCTCTAATAGACACCCCGCATATGTGGGAGCTTCGTGTACTGGGTAAAAATGGACTCCTCTCCTTCGGATTTCGAGTGACAAAACTAGACTCAAATCCTTACCAAGAGTACTGAATATTCCAAATCTTGGAAAGGAAAACTTAAATCTGGATATAACATGTGGTAAATTTTCTTAGCCCGGGGCAAAGTAGTACCAACAAACTAAC
>NMUG010009120.1:0-11389 GCA_002855965.1 Monotropa hypopitys
TACTAATTCTCTCCACCCTCACCCTCCATCGTATCCATCCCACACCCCCACACCATCATCTTCACCACCACCGATCGAAAGCCAAGGAAACTTGCCGGAAAGAATGGAGGAAGGAAATCAAGGGGTACCACAATCGAGGTAACCCGTAATTTCAGAATTTTTGTGTGGGATTAAGAAGTTAGTAGGATGTGATAAAGGCTATGGCCATGAATTCCTGATTTGTTGAAAAAAATGTTGGTTGGGGAATAAGTTGGATATACGGTCTGTTGCCACTGGAATTTCAGAAACTCTAACCGGTTACGCCCAAAAATACGTAACCGGTTATACTTTACTGCAAACTCTAACCGGTTATGCCCAAAAATACGTAACCGGTTACACTTATTTTACTGCAAATTCTATTGAGTGTTTATAGCACATTGGGTCTTACGCAGGGATACACCAGCAGCTCCACTTCTAGAGGGACCCCCACCAGAGATCCCTACTGATCCTACTCCTCCTCCGGCAACTGAAAATCCAACAGAGGAGCATACAGCCGATGTACAGAAGCCGATTCTGATGTTGACAGCCCCACCTGCAGCTGCTCCTACCACTGAGGGTGAACCCTCTTCCTCCCGGAAAAGAAAAAAACCAGCTCCTACTCCTAAAAAATGGGAGGATATGGTAAAGTCCCGTACTATTTTATGTGAGCGGATGGTTGCTATGCCAAAGGAGACCAGACCACATCGATACAATGATGAGGATGAGGTGTTATACAGCGTGGCTGATAGTTTGGTGACCGCGAGGCTCACCAAATGGTTTGAGGATATTAGGGGATATATTCCTACTTTTGTGAGAGAGTTCTATGCACAGGCACAGAGACAGGGGGAGGATCTAATGATGAAAGGAAAGGTGAAGGGGAAGATGATTACAGTTACTCCTGCTTCAGTGGCAGCATTTCTGGGATGCACCCGACCTTCTACAGAGGAGACTACTTATCCCAGGGCTGGATACTCTTCACCATCAGGTACTATTCTGGCTGAGATTGCTTGTACTGATGTGGATTTGTGGAGGAGAACGGGGAGATATAATCAGGGCATGCTGAAGCCCAAATTTGAATTGATGAACAAGGTGGTACACTATAACATCTATCCGAGGGGATCAGAAAAGGTCCCTAAGGAAGATGTCATCCAGTTGTGTTACGAAATTTTGGAGAAAAAGACTATTGACTTTGGTTTTCTCATATGAGAGATTATTGCTAATTTTTAGACACAGTCTGGGTCCAAGGCAAGTTTGCCTTATGCTTTCATGATCACCCAGCATTGTCTGAGCAGTGGGTTGAAGACTTCATTGAGAGATGCCTGGACACCTGTACTACTAGGCCCCATCACTTATGAGACGATCTGCAGGAGCATGGGGATACACAAGGAGAGGCTTGACCCTCTATTCTCTGCTTCTACTCGACGAGCTCCACCACCAGCATCTGAGGATCCTACTACACAGGGTGGCACTTCTGCACAGACGGATCCGAGCCCTAGTGGCATGTCTACACCACCACCTGCTGTTAGACTTCCTACTCATTCACAGGATGCACCACTGGATGGGAGGCTGTTGGAGATTTTAATGAGGATTGAGGAGAAGTTTGATAGAAAAATGGAGGAGGAAAGAGTGGCCAGAGAGGCAGAGCAGGCTAGGAGGCTGGAGTGGGAGAGAGGCATTACTGCACAGTTGGTTGAGTTGGTTCGAGCCAGGGCTAAGAGTTCTAGTGGGGAGTCCGAGAGTGAGTACTCAGGCGAGGAGACACCTGCAGATGATTGATATGGAATTTCTGTCTTTTTGTTGGATGACTGTAATTCTCTAGATCTTGCACCATGATAGACTGGACACTTTTGTTTTTCTTTTATGATGACAGACTGGATATTTTGTTTTTGTTTTGTTTTTATGATGACAGGCGGGAGTAGTACCTAGCCTATACATATATTTCCTGTCATACATGCTTTACATCTCCATGACCATATGAACGTTACAAGCCAAAAGTCCTAATTGATTTCGTGACATCCCACATGATTGCATTTGTGATAAATTATTCTCTGTGATTTGCTTGCCGCTAACTCGTTGAATGCAGCACACATATACATATATACATAATTCTTTCCCATACAGCTGCAATACTTCTCCAATTGGATTCCCGAGGTTGGTTCCCTACCTTTTATACAGAAAACGATTCAGTGATTTATTCTTTGTGAGTGACCCACGAGAGGTTTGGAATCAAGGTTCGAGGTAAAAAAAATTGGAAAGTCATGCATTATTCAAGAAGCAAAAAGAGGTAAAATAATGTTTTTCACTTGAGAAAGAATCAATATGCAAGCATGTTCACCAAATTTCTTGTACTTAGAGTCGTAGGATTATAGGTTTTGTGGGTTGTCGTTGCTAAAAACCCTCACGAGACCTCACTCGTCCTACCGGGGCTGCCCGGGAGTTTAAAGGAACTATCTTGCATTGCATCGTAATTAGGATCGAGTCTTGTAGTGTGTTTGCTCGGGACTAGCAAACTTTAAGTTAAGGGATGTGATAGACAAGCTAAATCACTTGTTTAGCATGTCTATTTTGTCTCTTGTAGATATATTTTATGTCTTTTTAACCAATTTTTGTACATATTTGCGCTTAATGGTGTTTTTGTAGATTTTTACTAGTTTACAGGTTTTTAGCACTTTATTCCACTATCTTGAGCCATTTGAGAAATCCGGAAACTGAGGAGAACAATACTTGGAGGTCTAAGATGAAAGCCAGGACATCGGGAGAAGAGAAGAAACTCATTTGGAAGTGACAAGTGCAGCAACCATAACCGGTTAGAGCAATTCAGGCGTAACCAGTTACGCCCAACCAAAGAAGACACCATAGGAAAGACTGCAGAAACCGAGGATATCGTAACCGGTTGAAGACCATAGCCTAACCGGTTCTGCTTAGCGGAAGAGAACTCAAAAAAAAAAACTCAACCGTAACCGGTTACGGCATTTTTGAGCGTAACCGGTTATGCTTATCGCGTACAGAAAAGTTTAAGGCGGTTCATTTAAGTTTTAAGTGATGGCTAATGACCTTTTGACCCTTCATTAAGGGTAGTAAATGGGCCAGAATGTGGGAGAAGTATATAAATGAGAGGATTAAGCTCTCAAAACATACTTTTTGATATTTTGATACACTTTGGATTAGAGCTAACCCTAGGGAAGGAGGCTACATGGTTCTTGGAAGATTTTGAAGGTTTTGGGAAGCTTTTCTCTTGTGTTCTCTCTTTGAATCTCATTGTTTTGGATTTCTCTTGATTGAAGTTTATATAAAAGTACTTGTTTTTCAATTCTCTCAATTTTTCTTCAATGGAGTGTAAGGATTTTGTTTCAATACATGTTTTTAGTATTCTCACCACCATGAGTGGCTAGATCTCCTTGGAACATGGGCTTGTGAATCATTTAAGGGTAGTGGAATTTGATTTGATTTAGTGATTCACTAATTTCCCTCTAATAAAGTGTAGATCTCTTATTGATATTCAATAGAAAATCATCCGGAAATTACTTCGATGTTGCTACTGTAAGTAATTTTTGTGTAAGAGTTTTCACCAATTCATGTTCTTAACGAATATCTTCCAGAATATATCCCGATGTTTCCACTGTGGATATATTCTGAGCTATAAAATTGAGGATTGGATTTAAAAGAATATTTTCCGGGGAATATCTCGTTGTTATACTGTAGGTATTCCTTGAGTTATAAAAGTGAAAGGTTTTATCGGAATATCCTCCGAGACTTTACCATAATGTTTTCACTTTGGTAAGTCTCGTGAACTAAATTGAATCTAATTTTTCAAATCCCTTAAGTGTGAAACAATGACCATGTTCCTCTTTAGTTAACTTATTTCACCATTCCTTAAGTAATTTGACAATCACTTTAGTTCAATTTCTAATCACTTGACTTTTAATGATTTTTGATTTCAAACTACAATTTCATTTTATTTTCTCAATAAATACGAAAAATTCAATTAACCGATCCGACTAGTCCCTGAGTTCGACCTTGGGCTTACCGCTCTACTAGCTAGAGTAGTTTGTTCTTGTTTTATAAATTTAAATGTACTAGACCAAAGTCCGATAATAACGACACGGATTTTGCGACTAGCAGGTAGTAAAGCCGAATGAGACCATTTCCCAGCTAGACCGCCTCAATTTCCAGAACATCTTTGGCTGCTACTTCATTGGCTTCAATAAGAACTCCAAGAAGTATTACCTAGGTAGAAGACCTGGCCAGACCGGCTTGATCACTAACTTGCCAGACTCCGATAAGTATACTGAGGATGCGATGATTGTCTCTGGTAACTTCTTCGTCCTGCTTGATCATGGGACAGATATGTAGTTTACTATACCGTTTCAACCGGGCGTCCCCCGTAAGCTTTGTCCCTTCGGTTGATGTTGCTTCTTTTATTCAGATTTTCTGACCATTTTTTTTCCTTTGCAGACGTTGGGATCCTCAACAACTTGAAAGCTCAGGCTAACGAGGATAAAGTTAAAAATTTTCTGAGCTCCCCAAAGGATGACGCTCAGCACCGACACTGTTGGAGTATACGCCAACGTATACCCACACTCTCTGGCCCCGACCAACTCCAACCGAGGCATCTTCTAGGTGCTCAGCCGAGTCATCCACCGAACAGCCTACCGAGGAAAAAATGAGACCCAAAAGGGTTATTGATCTCGAGGAAGAGTTCATGGGTGAGGAAAGTGAGGCCATGGATGTTGAGCCACTAGTGACCATTTTGAAGGAGGCGCCAGCAGGCCACTGAGCAGACGAGGTCCTGGCTGGGCTACAAAGGGCTCGGGCGCAGAAGAAGCCCTGACTGTTTGAGGATGTGCCATCTACCGAGTACTCTACAGCTGCCACAGAGAAGGCTGCAGTACCTGATCTCGTGACCGTCGAGACGATGAGGCCTTCCCAGAGGGCAGTGTAGTTGTGGGCGTCGAAGCTCTCTTATGAGGGCATTGAGGCCGAAGAGGGTGACATGCTGTCGGACCACCCCGGCATGACGATGGCATTGCTTCAGGCCTTCACCCTGCCAAAGAAGATGGAGCAGCTTCCAAAAGGCCCCCTGGACCTGCTTCTAGAGGATGATGTACTACGACACCATGGTAAGCACTTGACTGCTTTTTCATTTGGTATTTCACTTCGGTAAGGTTTCAATAACTTGATTCTTTGCAGATGATAGCTGCCGGTGCCGGCGTGGACCGGCACATTAGTGATCTTCAAGCTAGTCATTGCCAGGCAGAGAGGGAGGTCAAGGAATGCTGCAAAAAGATTGCCAAGGCGGACAGCTCCTTGGCCGAGCTGAGCGAGAGGGCCAAAGGTCTGGAGTCTACTGTTTAGATCAACGTGGCCGAGATGAATGCTAAAAATGCTCGAATCACCAAGATCGAGGTTGAGAATTTCCTGTTGAAGGCCGAGCTAGAGGAACAGAGTAATAAAACGATTGCTGAGACTGAGGTAGAGTACAACTGCGGATTTGATGAGGCTTCGACTCAATGCTATGACCAGGTGGGTCGGCTCAAGGAGAAGCTCTTTCAGAAGGACTGGGTCTATGCCAAGGTCTCTATGAAGATTGAAGATAATGCTTCAGTCGTGGGGAAAACCCCCCTATAAGGTTGGCCAAGGGTGGAGCTTGGCTTCGGTCTACTTCGCTGGCCCCTCCTGCCATCGAGACGGAGGTCGCTGACCTTCTCGCTAGGACCGAGGCTATCGGTACTGGTTATGCTATTGCCAACCCTACCGAGCTGATAGTCTAATCTCTTTCAGCATTTTCTTTTCTTTTGCTTTGTATTTTGCTATCTTTTGGGACCTAGCCGACCCGTGGCCGGTTCCTTCTTTTAATCAATGAATTTTGCAACTTTTGTTTCAAGTTTCTTATCTGCATGGCTACCTTTTTATGTTGTATCCCTACTTCCCCCAGCCGAGGAGAAGGTTTTGGTCAGCCAAGGTTTTAACCTCGGCTCGACAGTAAACTTTTGTTGCCTGCAAATTGTAGGTTGCTTCAGCAGTCGCCGGAGCAATACTTGTACATTTTTCAGATAAATGCTAACTTTTAGAGATTCTTCGGCAATGCCACCGAAGAGCTATATGTACGTTTTATAGATCAACGACAACTGTAAGCTTCTTCGGTGATATAGCGCCGAAGAGCTACATGTGCATTTTATAGATGAACAACAACTGTAAGCTACTTCGGTGATATAGCGCCGAAGAGCTGTATGCGTGTTTTACAGATGAACGACAACTGAAAATTACTTCGGTGGTATAGCACCGAGGAAAGAGATAAAATTTAAAAAGAATTTTTCGAGAAATGATTTTCATTGATTGAGGGCCCGAGGCAAGATTACATATCGATTAATGATAGTACAACCTCAGGTTTATAGCATTCCATGACCTCGGTATTAGAGTGTCGTTTAGCTTTTCTAGTTAGTAAGCCCCGGTCCCTACGTGGCCTCCCACTCTGTATGGCCCTTCTCAGTTTGGGCCGAGCTTGCCATCTGAGCTTTTCTTCTTATTTCCCACGACTTTTCTTAGAATAAGATCATCAATTTTAAAGACCCTAGACCGGACCGTCTGTACAAAATTTCTAGCCACTCCATGTTAATAGGAGGCTAGTCTAATCCTAACCGAATCTCTTCGTTCTTCGGTCAAGGCTAGATCCTTCTCAATTGCTGCGTTGTTTGTTGGCTCGTCGAATGCTTCGGTCCTGATGGTTGGCAACCCAGCTTCCAGTGGAATGATTGCCTCCATGCCGAAGGCTAGTGAGAATGGGGTTTGCCCTGTAAAGCATCGATGAGTTGTTCTGTAAGCCCATAGGACACTTGGTAGATCTTCGGCCTATTTTCCTTTTGCTGCATGGAGTCTTCTTTTAATGTCGCTGCCAATTATTTTGTTGGATGCTTCGGCCTGACTGTTGCCTTATGGGTAGTGAGCGGTGGAATTGTAGAACTTTATTCTATGCTCGGTATAGAAATTGGTAAAGAGGTCCCCCACAAATTGAGTGTCGTTGTACGAGATGAAGACGTAGGGGATGCCAAAGTGAGAGACGATATTTTTCCAAGCAAACCTTTTCACATCCTTATCTTCGATAGTGACCAGCGGCTCGGCTTCCACCCACTTGGAGAAGTAGTCCATTGCCGTGATCAAGAACATGAACCCTCCTGGTACCGTGGGGAGCTTACTGATGATGTCCAAGCCCCACTGAGCAAAAGGCCACAGACTGGTCAATGGTGTAAGTTCCTCGGCAGGTTGTCTGATGATCGGGGAAAACCTATGGCAGGCGTCATATGTTTTCACTATCTTCTCCCCATCTTCAATCATCTTCGGCCACCAATATCCTTGGGAGATGGCTAGGTGTGCGATTGATCTTTCCCCAGTGTGGGCTCTACAGCTACTGACGTGGAGCTCCTGCAATACTCATTCTACCAACGTTGGATACACACAAAGGAGGTATGGTCTTGAGAAAGACTATCTGTATAGCTTCTCCTGAGGGCCTAGCCAGAACCGAGCCAACTTGTGAACTATTCGGTGGGCCTCCCTTTTGTCTTCTGGTAGTGAGTCGTCCTTCAAAAATGCAATCATGAGGTCCATCCAACTGGAACCCTGGCTAATGAAAAAGACGGTTAGCTTCTTCCTTGCTTCTATACTTGGCTGATCTAGGCTTTGGATGCTGACTGTCCTCTGCTCTTTGAATTCTACTGCTGAGGCTATTCTGACTAGAGCATTGGTATGGGCATTTTGTTCCCTGTCGACCTGCTAGATTTAGAATTGTTTGAATAGCCCCAGTCTCTCCTTGGCTTTCTGCATATATCTTCCCATGCACTCATCTCCAGCTCTTCGATAGCCTTCAATCCGGCTAATAGGACTTCATACTCTACTTCATTGTTGGAAGCGCTAAAGTTGAGCCGAAAGGAATGTTCATGAGTGACTCCCTTAGGGGAAACGAGGACAACTCCGGCTCCATTCCCTCGACCATTGGATGCACTATCGACAAACATCCTTCACGAGTCCTGATTTGGAAGCGACTCTAGCAGGACTTGGTAAACAATGATTTCATTATCCTGTGGGTTCTCTGGCCGAGGAGAAAATTCGGCGACGAAGTCGGTCAGGATTTGACCTTTGATGGCTGTTTTTTGGCTGGAACTTGATGTCGAAGTTTGCTAGTTCTACGGCCCATTTGGTGATTCAACTGGATAAGTTGGTGCGTTTAAGCGACGCCCGAAGAGGGAACTCGGTCAAGACCACAATAGTATGTGCATGTAAGTATTGTGCAAGTTTCTTGGAAGTAATAACTAGAGCATATGCAAGTTTTTAAAGAAGAAGATACCTGGTCTCGGCGCTGATGAGTGATTTGCTTGAGAAGTAGACCAGCAGCTGCTAAGGCCCTTCTTACCAGACCAATGCTGAGCTGACGGCATGCGGCGTGACGACGAGGTATTGGTACAACTCTTCCCCCTGCATTGGTTTGGCAAACAGGGGAACCGAAGAGAGGTATTCTTTGAGATTTCCGAGGGTCTCCCTGCATTGATCAGTCTACAAAAATGTCTTCAGCTGTTTTTCTTTAATAACTTATAAAATGGTCGGCATTTGTCTGAAGACTTGATGATAAACCGATTGAGGACTGCGACCATTCCCGCGAGCTTCTGCACTTCCTTTAATATTCTGGGCTCTTCGATCTTCTAGATGGTTGAGATCTGAAATGGGTCGGCCTCAATGCCTCTGTACGTGACAAGATAGCCCAGTAATTTCCCCAAGCTAACTCCAAAAGAACATTTAGAGGCGTTGAGCCGAAGCTTGTGCATCTTCAAAATATCAAACACTCTCTGAAGGTCTGCCAGATGATTCTCTTCGACCATGCTCTTGATGACCATATCATCAATGTAGGCTTCCATAGTATCGTCGAGCTGAGAGTTGAACATTTTGGTGATCATCCTCTGATAGGTTGCTCCGGCATTCTTTAGGACGAAGGGCATCACTCGATAGCAGAACAGACCCCAGGGAGTGATGAATGCCATCTTCTCCTGATCTGGACCGAACATCGCTATTTGGTGATACCCGCGGTAGGCATCTATAAAACTCATTATGGGATGTCCGACCATTGAGTCGACCAACTGATCAATCCTCAAAACTGGGAAAGCTGTCTTTGGGGCAAGCTTCATTAATTATTGATGGGTAAGACTTTCTTGCGGTAGTTCCCGGTTGCTAGCGGTGGAGATGAGGCTGAGCTTGGATACAAAAGAAAAAAACATTAGGCTACCATTGAATGTCACCGATGGACCCTCCGATGGTAAAGTTAGCAAGGGATTTGTAGAGAGAGAAAGTAAAATGGCAGATCTTGGGCTAGAGTGAAAAGATGTACCTCTGCATTGAATGCTCCTCCCTATTTATAGATCCATTAGAGAGTGAGAGTCATACGCTTCAGTGCGAATGTGCTGTCGTGGCACGTCATGGGACAGTGCACCTATCCACCCTGTGCGTCTGGATGTGTGGCCGATCAGTCGGCCTCGACAATGTCAAGAGGTGCCGCCTGATAGCATTGGGCGGCAGAAAAGTTGATAAAGCATGTCTGGCATGCAGCAGGAATCACAGAAAAGCTGATTCCTATGTTAGGTGTGTGTGTGCCATGTGCGCAAAACCAAGGATGCTGTCTCTGAGGGAATCTTTTCTGTGGACGAGATATTTGTCCTATCTGGCCGAAGGGACATGCTTCAGCGCAACTGGCTGTTGACAGGGCTGTCCCTGGGCAATGAACCTTCTACACAGAAGTGACCTCGAGAGAGCTCCAATTGTCGGCCTTTCCTCTATTCAGCCACATGATCTTACTTTCCTATTGCTTTGGCTAGGCACCTCCTCTACTGTGAGTCTCCTGGGCCGGAGAGAGCCCTAGGGAGGTTCTGATGCTAACTTTGCACTGCTTGGCCGTCTGAGAGCTAGCCTATATTATGGTCCTCTCGATAGAGGTCGTGGCTCTAACCTCTTATTAGTTCGGCCCCCAATAATTGCCATAATCCCTAAAGATCATTTTCCATTCATACAAAACTAGATAAGTTTTGTTTTGAAGGTACATTACGGCCCAGCCACCTAAGTAAAGCTATCACAAAGTTGATCTTTACTTCCTGTTGCGAGGAGTGGAGGGTATAAAGTTAGGTTTTTAATGTAATGATCAACCTCTAATGATCACACCATGATGTTTCACCACCTGTTTTATGCTAAGTAAGTGATTGGGTTTTTATCTCATAATGGTAAATCTTTATAATGCTACCCAAGAAAGAAAATACCTGCTGAAATCGTGAAGACAGGGTAATGGTTTATAAGAGTAACCTCTCGTGGATGAATCGAAGGTAGAGCTACGTATTGCTTGGCAATAGTCTCTACCTTCTAAAAAACAAATTATGGGAAATTAAGCAAATCCCAGCAATAGTGTAAAAATCCTCATACTTGGTCACAGTATAGAGTGGTTGACTTGCTATCCACACAAAAATAAAATTGCTAATCTTTTTCTTTATGAATCAAAAGACAAAAGTACTAAAGAATTTTGTTTGAATAAATACACATGAGTTAGTTTGTTTCAAAATATGTCTTAGCAATTGAATTTCTATATGCTAGTTTTCGTCGAACATTCTTGTGGCATCCACGACTCAGAAAAAAACTCACATATACATCTTAGCTGTGCTTACATGATTTCAATTAAAAGGTGGATATGATTCAAAAATCCCGAAAAATAAGTAGAGACCTCAAACTTTAGTAAGTTTCAAACTAATTCATCCTTTGTAGAGAGTTATTCCACAACTCACCCAAGATCAGAATGATACGTCATCCACATTAAAATCCGAGTGAGTTTGATCCTCTCACCCTTTGAAGAGAGTTATTCTACATCTCAAAATAATATGCTTCTATAAACAATCAGAAAATCTCCAATTCTTCCTAAATGAGTCAAACATCATTCATGTCTCATGAACAAAATCTTGAAAGTCTTAAAAACAAAACATGCTATGTTGAGGAAAGGATTTTAGGCAATCTTTGATATTTTGGGCCTGGTAATTATATTTCATTACAAAATCCTAGTTTGCCACTTTGAGCCTGTAACCTTTATTTGATTAAGCCATAGGACTCAAGGACGAGCAAAGGTTTAACAAGCACAAAACTTTCAGAAGAATATTGGATATTGTAGAACGGGTAAAGGTTCGACATAATTACTTTTGTCTTTCAGACAAGAAAAAATGGCGCCATCTATCATTCCGAAAGCTTCAACAAGAATGTGCGTCCAAAAGTTTTTTTTAAGGAAATTCATCCCAAAAGTGAATCCTGTTCAAGACAAGGTGAAAAAAATGGGTGTGGTTTATCTAAAAAATAGATAGAC